>JABASH010001689.1:0-24339 GCA_019776445.1 Tomocerus maximus | reverse complement strand
ACTTGCCTCCTCATAGTACGTCCTCGAAAATATCTCATAAATATATATTCCATATCAGCGGAGAATAATAAGTCTAAGAATCAGAATAGCCTAGACCGTATTAGTAAATGTACAAGTTCTCCAGTGAGTTGAGTGGGTCCTGTGTACCTAAGTACACAGCAAGTTGTGTATTTGCCCGTAGATATTTCTTCACATCTGCTCCCCACATCTTGCATTGCGTCTCCATTATGTTCCGTTAAGTAAGAAAAGTACACGATACAAGGGAAAGCCACTTGAGCTTGTACTCTGTGACTGGAGAAAATTCAGTGCAGTGCTCTTATTAGGAAGAAAGTTAAAATAGAAGCTAGGACTGCAGGAGAGACAGAATGGAGTCAGATGAGTTGGATGATGGAAAGAAAGACGACGGGTAGGATGGAGAGATGGACGGATGGATGGCTCTGTATAATGTAGAACCGGGTAAACTGGAGGAGGAAGAAGACGAAGTGAAAACGAAATGGAAAAAGGAGATTAATTCGGGCATCATGAACTGCCAGGCTTAGCGTATACCTCGGGGGAATTACATTCATCTCCACTACTGAACTAAACTAGACTAAACCAACGAAGAAATACTCTATAGAGCTTCTTCTACTCTAGTACTCCACATTCACTCAGTTCAAGTGTTCACCAGGTAGACTCCTGTGTATGACTATGCACAGTATGCGCTAATATAGAGCGAGTACATTGTATATAATAATATGATACCTATAAGTGTTTTTTTACTTAACTTGTGTAGCTATCTCGGTTGAGTCTACCTAGTCTGACTTATTTAGGTGTGCTCTGCTGAAGCACGGAGGCAGGCAGGTAAGTAGAGGGATGTGTGTAAAGCGATGTGTATTATGTGAGAGAGTCTGGCACAGTTTACCAGAGTTTTGAGTTTAGTTTAATGCACACACAAAACTAGGATATTATAGCCTCTTAGGCAGACATGTATTCCGAAGATTCTCACAGTGTCCACCATAGAGCCATAACGGAGAGAGTCTCTGTGCTTTCTTTGCTTTAGTAGACACACACACAATGGCTCACTATCTGTAGGTAAATGTCTGTTAAGGGAAAGCAAAAGTCTGAACGAGCTGAGCACTACTGGGAAAAGAAACCTGGGGAAACTCTCTTTCTTCTGTGCTGACGACTCGTTATATTATATAATGCAAAAAGAGGTAGGGAAGAAAGCAAAGCCAGGAGCTATTTCTTACTGCGAGAATAGGTACTCAGGTACTTGTATATTCAATTCTATTTTCCATTCACTATCACCCAGATATTGCATAAGCTACTTTATAGCTCTGTATTAGTATATTGCATATTTAGTTCGAGTACTTAACTATGTACGCGGTTATAACTCCTTCCTAGTGGAACACTCTAATATGCACTTATAAATTGTGCTAGCTTGCTGGGAGACATGATTTACGTATATACATAAAAGAATAGCACTTATGTAGTAGGCACTTGTGCATCTCGCTCTGTCTAACGTGTCTTTTCTATCTCTAATAAGATGTGTCTATTTATTACACTGCGCCCCATGAAACTAGTCAAACAGAAAGAAAGCCTTAAAAAATGACAAAGCTTTTACGGCAAATTACAATTTCTGTTTTTTATTTGCAACAGTAATGTTTCACTTTTCAAGCCCTTATAGATTATGGAATGGAGGATATTACGTATTATTATTTCAAGGACTGCTCTTGAACACTTCGTCGGCCCTATAGAATACAATCTACAGGATAATTTTACGAGTAACTACCTACACATGTTTTGCCAAAAAAGTTTGCCATATTTTGTTAATCTTGTAAAGACAGTAGTCTGAAGAGGAAGACATAAAGAGCGTAGGAGGGAGTCATAAACTTGTTCTTCTGGTGTACCTTCTAAATGCAAGGTAGTTCAGGGAAGAAGCAGCTGAAGCTAAACCGATTCTATATATAAAGATGTTGAGAAAACGGGGCATTAAATGCACGGAAGTCGATACAATGGCATCTAATGGGTTTTACAATGTATAGCTAGTCTAGTAGATGTAGGGGAATCCTTCGGGAGAAATGCCTGTAGGAGCGGGTAATAGTGAATCAGTGCCTGAAAAACGAAATCGAATGAGTGAGGGGAAATGGGGTAGGGAGACAAGAGTGTAAAACAAAATAAAATTCCATACCAGTTGGGAAACCGAACATTTTGTAGAAAGAAATGGCGATGAAATCAGCAGGGTGGAGAGACAAATCGAGTACATTAGTTGCAACGTAACTGGCTGCATCCAGAAGGACAAACCATTTGTAATGGTCGGAGGAGCCACGTTGATGTTCATGGACTTTCTTCGATTGTTTAAGTAAAGAAACTCCTGATCTCGGCTCCGAAATCGACTGCACCAAATTTCCTCCGTTGTTTTGTCGGAAGTTGAGATTATTGACAAGAGTTGTGTTGTTTTGGTTCATCTCTGCTTCCTGTTTACCATCTTTCTCTTCTTTCCCGTCCTCTCGCCCTCCAGCACACTCCTTGGCTCCTGGAGGCAGAGCCTGTCTTTTGCATCTTGGACACTGCGACCTCCTGTTTACGATTTGGCTGATGTCCTCTTGCTGGATGTAGAAATGGTCCATTTTGCTAATGCTGTCTAAATGCCCGGTTTGGACCCTTGGAATCCAATCCAATGGATATTTGAATCCCGAAAAATTACACTGAGCAGGATAAGCCATTAGTGCATTCCTTGGGAGATCTGTTCTCCTGGTATCCTCTGCACAGCCAGAAGCATCTTCATAAGAGTCAGATCCAGACCTAAATTAAGCCATTATTTTTTCATTCTTCCATTTCCACTTCCTCCGAACATATACATAAGTAGACATTACTGGATACACTTTCTATGCATCCGACTCATTATTCCTCACTCACCGGGTATAAGTCAGTCTTTTCTGTCTGTCCTCTGTGTGCTCCTATTTTAGCCCGGCCTATCCTGTCCTAACCCTGTGCTCTAGTACATAGCCATTCACTGCTATCTTCCTTAACCCTACACATGCTATACTAAATAGAGGGTAGGTACATAAACAGATAGATTACATGTAGCATATAGGGTGTGTATTGTGCAGAATATCTCCAGAGGATCGCCAGTGTGTATCTTTACCTTTATTATAGAGTAATCGAGGGAGAGCGAGGGACGGGATTGCATTGTTAGGAAGATTGAGGGAAATGGCTCGCTTTTTGCAGGAATAGCGGAAGAAGAGCAGGAGTAGTTTTAATTGTGAAGTTAGAGTTCAGCTCTTCTCTCGCTCTATTATTCTCTGGATTCTTTAGAATTCTATTGCTTACGTAAGATAGGTACATATGCCTTGTAATCTAACTAATGTAAATGTAGCTAACTTACTTATAGTTAAAATATCTAGTCGAGTTGGTTCTCTTGTTCAGTTACCTTACCTCAGGAAACTAAACTCAATTTATGTCGACTTGACTAAAGCGGAGGCAACTCAACTCACTCGGACTTTCACTGGAGGAAAGTGGAAGTAAAGTACCCTGGAAGCTAACCTGGCATTGCATTACATCACATCAGACTCGCACAATGCCATTTCTTCTGTAGTTAGCCTGATAGGCACTTCATTCATAGTCTGTCTGTGTAGCTCCCATCCACTGCACCATCTCATTTGCCATTTCAATTTCCCTGCACACAATGTATCTGTCTATACTTACATTTTTACATACCTACCCATGCCCCATGGAATATCTCCGCATGGAATACTCCACCAATAAGCAAAACATCTCTCTCTCCCATTCCTCTCTTCCTCCCAGCCAAAAAGTTTCTCAGCACTAAATACGTAAATACTAAACAGTCAGTCAGATTCACAGTATCATTCACTACCTTCCCCACTCGGAATATCCAGACCAATCTCATCTAGCATGTATCTACCATTACATATTTACATTCTCCTCTACTATTCACTAAATGCCATAAAATCCTATACATTCCCAATTGCCACACACAAAGCATTCTTTCCATTAAGGGACTACGGAACACATTAATATATTTATTCATGCAGTTTCTATTTTGACGATTATGCTTACGGACTTGTAGCATTCACAACCATCCTGCTCTTGCACAATTGCTGCTAAATTATATTCTATATATCCTTCTATAAGGAAACCCTGACTTGGTCATATGCTCACTGGAGTAGTAGTCTACTAACATTTGATACTCATCATGAGGTTTTCTCCATTTATTATTTAAAAACAGCCACCTCCTACTTCTATCATACAATACCATTTCATTTCACCACACTCTGTGCTACTCTGTCCATTTTCAACCAGAAAATTTCTACCTGCTTCCCTCACAATAGTTGTACTTCTGATTTATAGTATAACCTCCCCTCTCAAATGGAAAAGCACTTTCAGATGTTTAGCCTCCATACTTTCCCACTGATGGGATCTCTTTGAGTTAATTCATTAAAATATCCATTCACTAATTTAGTTAAAACTAAGAGTAGCACTGTGGTTAGCTAAATCACGTCTAAATACAATAAAGTTTCAACATCCGTTTTCGTAGCTCCTGTTTCTGAAAGGATTAACTTTACCTACAACGTATTACGGTCAAATAGGCATTGAATTTCATTTTTCAAAATATTGAAATTGCAACATGAAATAGAAGCTAAAATATTTACTAGGTTTAACATGGAATATGATAGTTTGTGCATGTTTTGGCCATGAAACTGAGATGATATTAAGTTTGGGAAGAAAAAGAGTATGAAAACTTTTCTTGGTAGAATTATCCGAATAACTGCAAGTTACTATCAAGTACCTGACTACATTTATTTTTAGCCAACTCAGACGCGCAAAAAGTTTGTGCTGTTTTGCTATTGTAGCATTAGAGAATGATAAGAAGAAGAATTAAATGCAATCATAAATTCAAAAGAGACAGGCAGTGAGCACATTTCATTGATTCACAGAGTGAGACATGAAGCAGCAGTGCAGTGTCTCCATAAGTCTTCTCAGTGTAAGTGCCAGGCAGGAAACTCACAAAAAGTTCAGTAGCAAGACATGTTTTTCTTTAAGTAGGTGCAATTATTGAATTCTAGCGTATCTGCTTACAAGGAGGTATGCGTGCAATGTTTCCTTAAAGAATCGTACAATGGGCAGTTCTTTAGCTCCAAAGTGTACTAAATATATTGTAACTCGGTAATAAATGGAATTATATTGCACTATAAACTGATAGTGTATCTTTATAATGCAATTGAGAGGGATTTCATTGGTGCGCCCCCCTCGAACACTCTTTTATTATTAAGGAACAAGCGCCCTTGCAATCCGATAGCAATTCATCACGGCAACACCTTGGCGTTCTCATGTCATCTATACAAGACATTAAGTACATTAGCCCAAATAACGATATACATCCCCCCGAACTACACAAAAACATGTATGTACTAGAAAGTAAAATTGTAGAATACAATTGAATGAACTACTTAATCTAATCCACATCTAATTGACTACAGCTAAGGATTTGTGGTTCGGCAAGTTTATACCAATAGTAATAATAGGAACTGTACAGAAATAGTTTTAGCACAAACGCAGTGTACATTTTTGTGCACCTATTTTTGTTGGTTAGATTTGGTAAAATTATTTTTATCGTGTTTACAGCTTTACTACGTTACTACGTAGTACGTAGTAGAAATAACAGAGTAAGAGGCTGTAGAGCAAGTGAACATTGTTAAGTGTGAGCTTAATTCAGATTTTACGTGATATTTGCGGAATGCACTAGTAGAACTCCATGACACACTAATGCACTTGCATACAGTCTCTCATAAAATAAACGTGAATATATTGCAGAACTATTAGGCTGCTATAGATTAGAGATCTTCGTCACAACAGGACAAAGGGTGTTACTCTGTGAAACAGGATGGAACAGAATACGCGATTTGCTTAAGTATATAAGCAATAGGCAAGATTGTGAGAAGGATATAAGGACACTCAAGGGAAAACTTTGAGGGCAGAGAGTTCAACACTCAGCTCAGTTTACAAGTTGGCAAACAAATCGACACTAGCGAGTTATATGTCTATTGTCTACATTTTGTGACCAGGAATAGATATAGATGTACACATTACTACTCTACTCACATCCATACCAACTACTTATACTAAGTAGAATCATGCATACACTATTTTCTTAGACTTTATATTTGCTGCGTTTTTCTAAACATATTGCTTACTTAGACGTTTTCTCCGCTATCTATGCAAAAGACTAGCTTTCGCTGTTTTCTACCTCGTTTTCATAATATTGTAAATTTGTAGCCAATGTCATGCATCCATTACCTAGCATCCTGCCTGGCAGTGGCATTGCAAGTTATCCTTTTCTTTAGTTTCATCTGTAAACTGACTGACTGCAGCTCGGCATGACGTCAACATAAAAGACGAGTCAAAGCGCTACAGAAACTCAAGTAAGCGAATAAAATAAATATTTCCTAAGTAGCTCAGTTACATGTGTATTAAAACAGTTTACGGGTTATGTTACATCTTCAGCAAGTGATACTCAGCTCTCAGCAGATAAACAAACGCTAGACAATTTTAGTGCGTGTACTCTAACTAGAACGATTTTTTCTGGTGATCTGTAACTAGAGCGTCTACATAAGGAACCCTACAGCTTGTGTCAGCAGTGTCAGCATGCTACTACGCTTTTACTCGTTTATCTCCTATCAACACTTTATGTATGAATGCTCTGACTATGTAACCACATCACACACTTGACAGATTATTACTTCTCAACATAAACGCTTACACTACATCTCTGCTCACATGTCACAAAATAACATTGGCTAAAATATCAAATCAGCTGTAACTGAATTACTTCCACTTGCCCCTCATCTCTAATAATTTATACTGCAACATCCCAAATATTTTATCCTAGCTCCCCTACTTCCCATTGTAGTTTGCAAATAAACAGCAACAAAAATAATTATGGAAACAAATGTGGAACTCTTAGACTACAATTATTACAGAAATAATGGTGACAGAATCGTCTCGTATGTAAGTTAGTAATACTCATTATGGCCCATTATGATATTCACATTAGATTAGAACTTATGTCCAAAAATCTTAGACTGTCTTAGCACATGATTTCTGCTACAATACCTGAAATACTCTAAAATCGAATGTCATTCGCATTCGTACAGTAGTGTGAGCTCCTCCGATAGCTAATAGTTTGAAATCCATACCAAACATCTGTATCTGTTCAAAAACAACCTGCACCATCTATTGCTTCGCGTTTTAGTAAAATTATAGTTATTAGTAGAAATGGAACTTAAATAAAATAGGAATTATTTGTGATGTATAAATTGTATAAATGGTTATTGCCTCGCTGTAGGAATGCATGCAGTGGGCTGAATTAGTTGTATTGTTGTGTATGATAATAAATGCTGAACTAGTAGATGTAGGTTAATAAGTTTGCTCGAGCGATGAAATATTGTAGGCGAAATAAAAATAAATTACGAGTCCCTGGTTGACCCACAAACTTCTATCTTAATTCCAGAAAACAAATCTATTAGGCAATTTAGCCCGTTGGGCCAAGACATAAAGAGAGCCGAAAGTGTTGCTTTCTGTTGTGTACTTGTAGTTCTTTGTAATCCGTCAGACTCTCTCCATCTCTCTTGGTTCTGCCATTCGTATCTGCTGCAGAGTCTGAGAGTAGCGTGTGTAGTCTCTGAGCTTTGCCATCACTCCGTAGACAATGGCAGTGGATTGCATTGCATAGGGACGTGTGTGGCGGTGATTGTGTGCACATCAAGGAATTAAAAGCACCTACACTATTTATATATAACTTGATTTGCAGAGTGCAGAGGCTACACGGAGACTCTATGTATCTCAGCCATAGGCACATAGAGCAACCAACTGCACATTTAGTCAATAGTTTATAGAGGAGTCTGAGTTTGTTTTTTTATCGTGTCTGTAGCTGACAGAAGTGACTGGATGTAGTTGGGCTGGCTGGAGTGAACTACCTTTTCTGTATTAGTTTGCTGACTGCGTGATTTTAAATTTATTCTGCTCTGCCACTGCCGAGCCACTGTTATGTACACTATTGTTCTATCCTGTCCTATCATGTCTGTTCTTCTTTCTCCTCCGAAGGCTCAGAGGCTCGACTTGACTTATTAGTCAGTTGACTCGACTTGTGTGTACGTAGAAGTAGCCAAGCCAGAATCCTTGCATGTATGTTCCGCTCACTAATCTACGTTAGATTGGTTGCCAGATTGGGAGACGGTGGAGGTGCCAGGAAGCTTGTTGGTTAGTTCTGTTCAGGGTGAGTCTACATTTTGTATTAACAGATAGCTAAGCTCCACTCTGGTGCCAGTACTAGTGCACGAGCTAATTGTAAAAGCTTTTTCTCTAATTCCGTTTACCCTGGCACTGAAATTACATTAAAATGACTCTATGATTAATTGCTCTAATATAATTTAAGAATAGGAGAGTAGCTAATGTATAGTTACATCTTATACTTACTTATCTGCACTATGTATATGTTCGGCTCTTGCAGTATATAAGACCTAGTGTATTAGTATGTGGCAGGGTGGCCATACCGCTTTCTTATCAATAAAATTTTTTGCTGGAATTGCAAGTTGACTTTCCATGGTAAAAATGCGGAGAATATATTATGCCTAGTCGCTTAGTTAGTAATGAGATTCTGAGCAGAAGCCCGAACAGATTTGTTATCTCAGGACAGAGGGAAATTGTAGAATAATAGTGTTATAAAATGCCATTGCAGAGTGTATTTGTAAGTAAGTAGAATAATTACATTAAAGAGGTCGTACTCCTGCCGCCGTCCGGTTGGCTCCGGCTCTCACATTCGCATTCACCTCCGCATCCCAGTTCTTCTGAGTCCATTAGTTTCTCCAGAGCAGCTTTGGTAAGACAGTAAACCTTGGAAGCAGCATATGGAGGTATGGAGTTGGCTGATTGTGGGTCCGCATCGGGATCTGTTAAGGTGGAGTTGTCTGGTGCAGTCCAGGAATCGCGCGGAGGTGAGCTAAGATTCGCACTGGAATGAGCAGAGGATTCCCCATCAAAATTACCAGCACTCTCTGCATCTGCACGAGGAGTATTAGTAATGACTCGTCTATCCCCCTCCAAGTTCCCAGCAGTAGCAGCGTTTTC
The DNA here is from genome assembly GCA_019776445.1 of Tomocerus maximus. Taxonomy (NCBI): domain Eukaryota; kingdom Metazoa; phylum Arthropoda; class Collembola; order Entomobryomorpha; family Tomoceridae; genus Tomocerus; species Tomocerus maximus. Next base: position 15,213 of record JABASH010001689.1, on the reverse strand, counting down.
ATTTTGAATGGTGTTGGTGGGAGACGAAGAGATAGTTGGCGGGGACTGAAGGGAAACCAACTCCCGCATCCCGACTACCGATGTGTGACTTTCTTCCAAATATGCGAATAACCCTATTAAAGGTAATAAAGTGGAATCTCGTTAGTAAGATCAACATCACTTTCTCCTCACGGAATCACGGAATGGCTAAGGAGAGCATCAAACCAAGCAATGCAATGGAATTCCCCGAATAACCAAACCAGACAAGGCAAGTCAACTCGACTTATGAGCAAAGAAAGTTAAGCGTAACTGTAACTGCCTTCTCTGTACAGGATAACGTTTTAACGTTCCAAATCCAAGTCGCACACCACCCAACCAAGATAGTCACACACATAAGCGTAAGACACTTACCGTTATGTGCACTCACATCCCAGTCAGCATAATATCAGATTGCATTGCAAGTATTTTCACATCTTTTCATTTACTCACCCACACGGGCTTTAATATCCACTCTCGACTATCTTTTCGTATAATGGTTAAGTGGAAGGACTAACGGAGGCACCTTCCCCGCCATTTACCAACCCACCTAACTCCTGCACATGGCGCTACTTTCCCGATAGCCTGGGATGCCCTTATAATCCTCCCGTGACTTTCTAATATGATTCCGAACATCTTTAAGATGTGACTTAAACAAACTCTGCAACTCTCTCTCCCAACACTATGCTTGAATCTTGAACACAGAAAGTAATACAAATAAAACTCCAACTCTTGAAGGTAAAACCCAAGTTACAAGTGGCCAAGTCACAAAACGCTCTAAACTTTTCCTTTTCACTACTCCTTAACTTCAATTCTACTCTTCTAATTAAGTCTATTAACTTAAGACCCAGAGTTTTAAAACAAAATAAAACCTACAAACAGATACACACGATAATAGTCCTCCTGTCCTCGCTCCATTAATACTATAAATAGCTTACGAAACTTCCTCCCACCTTCTTCAAAAGTTCGATAAGCTCATTTCATCGATTATTCAGTCTCTTCTCCAAATCCCTAATACTACTCCTACTTCACCAGATACTTTTTAAGCACCGCTTTTTTAAACAATGAAATACCAGCTACTGGAACACTTCCAAATCACTGAGCAGCCAAGAAACTTATTACCTCATTACCTGTACTCACTAAATACTATCGCACTACCAACCACGTAGCATCACTTCAATACTTTTATATGAACCATTTATCCCACTAAATGGAACGGAAAAGAAAAAAACATTATTTGTAACAAGGTGACAGAACAAACAGGATTTAGAACAATATTAATGCAGCATTTTCTATTTCAATACTTTTATATGAACCATTTATCCCACTAAATGGAACGGAAAAGAAAAAAACATTATTTGTAACAAGGTGACAGAACAAACAGGATTTAGAACAATATTAATGCAGCATTAATATTAAACTCTATACTTCCACTACTGCATTCTTAGTTCCTCTGTGTACTTTTAATCAAACAGTAGTGTCTCCCATATATAAATTCTTTAGCTGCACTGTGATTTCACTTCAACTAGCACATTGAGTTGAACTTCGTAATAATAATATCACCCATCTACATTATGGCATGACTATGAGTTGAGTGTAAATTGTANTCGTAATAATAATATCACCCATCTACATTATGGCATGACTATGAGGTGTAAAATGTATCTAAGCATTTAATCATGGAATTTGTGTTAATTTGCATTATCATATGCACTGTTTTCATAACGCTGAAAAAGTCAAAGGTTGAATTTATATAAGTAGTTGAATATAATTAGAATTAGGTATAATATTTGGTAGAATGTAGGATTGGAGGCCAAAGATGCGAGATAATAGATGCATGTAGTGTACCCCTTCTTAAGAATGAGAAAACAAACAGCACAAAGAGATCCCATTAGATATTGATGAAGAGAGAGAACTAATAAGGACGTTTTGAAGTGAAAACATTAGCTACCTTGACTGTAGTTCTTTGGTGGTAGGAACATGAGAGAGATACTAGAAAGTAGATGCACAAGTTGAGCTAAGTATGCTTAATACAGGAGAAAGAAGGAAATATTGATGACGAATTAGTGCCTATAGAAGTAGAAGTTAGTGAAGTGAAGTCCTAAACGAACAAGTTTTGAATAAATGAATAGCTGAAAAGGTCTGAGTTATATTAGGATATTCCTGTTTTTACAACAAAGGCATAATTAAGGTGGCAAAAGCCCATTGGCTTAATGAGGGATATTGTTTCCAAAGAATAATTTATGTTGAAACTAACGTGGAGCTTATTTCCCGGAGCTGGTTGGTGAAAAAGGCTGTATTATTGAATAGAAGGGCAGTGTATACAGATTATGAGTACATGGCTGAGTTCAATCCGTCGGAGGTAGGTGCACGAAATGAAAATATCTCTGCCACTCAGATAGTCAGGGAAAGAACATGAGACTGCAATAACCAGGAGATCAAGTGAGGGAAAGGCGCGTGAAAGTTATCTTCCTGTGTGTGACTAATCAAAAGATCATGGCTGCTATGTGCTACATGGTTTTATCAACAGAATCTATGTTCCCTATTTGGAAGCATCCGTTTTAGTAATGTAGCCATCCCATAACAAGCACCATCCAGAAAATGGTCTGCACACAAGATAAAGACAATCCCTAGATTCCAAAGATGCTTTCTCAGGCTCGCATTACATTCGAGTGCCCAATTAAAATTAAAAATAGATATACATACATGGATAAAGAGGGCTATTACAATTTGCAATGATCGTAGTTTTAGAAAACGGAGGCGTATGTCAGATTTCGGAGAAAAGTAGTCCGGGTGGATGTTTGCTCTTGTGAAGATGTGAAGAGCCCCGTGGCTTGGTGATAATAAGAGCTGCTGGTGTGGCTCCGAATGTGTATGTTATGGTGAAAGGATTTGGACGGGTGCATGAATGGTTCCGTGCTTTCGCTACTTGCATTCATGCATGCATGCATGCATACTTAGGTACATACATATCTAATATGATCGTGTAATAGGCCGAGTATACCTGTCTGTGCAGCAGTAGGGAATTCAGGGCAAGATCCACAATCTTTCTCACTTCAGCTCTCGATTCCTACTCAGGCGAAAAAAGAGAACATTTTGAGTCACTGAGTGCGTTTCCGAGATGGGAATCAAACGAATTCATTCTATCTCCATAGTCGACTAGGATTGAATAATTACATCAGGAAACAGTCCAATTCTCTATACATACATGTGGAAAGCAACGTGTGACCGATCTAAGCTCATATCATATCATATTTCAAAGGTGCTTTGTTGTAGTTGTAGAGAGAGAGTGCAGTGGCTTGTATTTGCGTACTTACTCTGTCCATGAATATGTAATTGAAATTTAATTCATGCACTACACCATACCCAGTTCATAATAGGTACCTACTTGAAGGTACGAGGCAGAGCGTAACTGGGTTTTATATCCGGAGAGAATAGATACCTAAGAGCAGAACAGAAGTTGAGATGTACAGGCAGTGCTTACCATAAATGGCAGCAAAGATACTATTTTGTACTTACCTTCATGTTTACGAGTATATACTAAATAAATATAGGAGTAGTGGGTAGTTGCACTAAATATAATAGCATCGTTGAAACGAGGAGCTCCTCCGCAGTTCAGCATCCAGATAAAGTTTTCGAGATAGAGAAAGAGAGCTTAGCATGGATGGAGTTGCATAAGGAAAGAGATGGCAGAGAGAAGGTGATATCCTGTGAAGAGATTACCTCCATTGAAGCGGAAACTTTCAGCCAACAGTTTCATCGCGGAAGTCGCTCCGGATGTGAAGATGACAGAGTAGTCATCTGCATTGGTTCCAAAATGATGGAGAATCCTATATAAATGGTTCACACGGAATTTACATTTGATTCAATTTCACCCGGCATAATGAAATTCGCAATTTACGACTCAAATTTTGCAACTAACTTAATTAGCCTAATGCTCACTCTCACCACTCCCGATTCAAATTCACTCACGGCGGAATGTCATAATATTATATAATTATCAAATACAGAACCTCCTATCTCAATCAATGTACTTTTGTGCACACTCAGCCCCCGCTTTATTTCCAACTCCTAATTGCTCACACTTCTATTTCCTCTCTCAGTAGTAGTACCTGTTTCGACTCTTCTTTGGATTTGGATATCTACAGAAGAGTCACTCTATACCAATTATCAATTACGTTGCTTACATAACAAGCTGTCGCTAATATTGCAAAATGAACCAAATCGAATCAGCAAATTGACGCAGTACTTACTTAGTGCGTGTTTTCTAAGACAAACATTCATTTTCCTTCAAACGAGAAACAGGTACAGAGTACATCAAAACGACTATAACATATTATACCCAGGTTTGTCAATAAGACGTTAAATTAGCAGCAGTGTATCTAGGGATATTGAAAACGTACATATTTAGTAAACCTTATTCCTAAATCCTGACTGGATAAAATTCATGTCAGTATCTCATTGATTTTAGTTGCTTTTAACGGGAGTAGGAAGGATTTTTGAGTCTATTACGGAACGATAGTTCCGCATTTCTGTAATTTATTGTTTCCTGCCACTTTGATATGGATTTTTTGTTGTTTGACTTACATTTCTTGGGTGTAGCGTTGCGGGTTGCGTATCCATATACCATAGTTGAGGAATTTGGTTGAAAGAAGACAATGGTAAGTTGACTATTGTATTTCAACTTACCTATCAAGTTTAATCACCAATTTAAATTAAATACTATTGCTGTGTGCCAATTTATTTGTTTGAGAAGAAGACGCATGAGAATCGGAAAGTATTTGTCAATGGTTTATATCTGTAAGTGTGACAAAGGAATGTGTGTTCATTACATGAGGTTGAGTCTACTAAATAATCTACTAAAAAGGCACTAGACGGTTGTAATAACCCTGAGACTCTATATTTATCTCATTTGCGTCGTTTCAATTGTCATCCGGTTTTAATTTATTAGGAAAAAATTCCCCCGTAAATATCAATGGAAGTTTACTGATTGTAAGTTGAGTCTCTTTATTAAGAGCACACTGAAGTAGTACATAATAACATCCAGGATATCACAAGATTTAGTTGGGAAAGAAGTGGGATGATTGGATAACCCTGTAAATAACTATGTAAGTGATTTCTTCCTAACAACTCTTTCTTGAAGTTATAAAGAGTTTTAGTTTTCCCTTGGCAAACAAGAAATATGTTTCCACGGGATAGAAACCGTTTAAGCCTAGTGCGAACATGAACTGATGTGTCTATCCATCACTATATGCTCTGTGTTCACAAAGTGTGCACAGTGCATAATGTGGACCTACTCCTTATTTGTTAGTTCTTATCTGTGTCTATTATAAGACCTGTCTGCTGGCGTATATTAGAATATTCTTCTATCTGTTCCATACCTATACGCACACACATGGAATACTAGAAGAAGTGAGCACTTGAGTTGGATGTTTCTGTTTAAACGGCGAGCTACTTATGTCCAGTGCTTGTGCTCTGCATGTGCAAACATTTTTAACAGCCTTCACATGAGTTATGGAATCAATTTTTCAGTACCAACGGCAAAACGACCCTAGGCTTGACTAACGGTGAATAAAACCAAGAAAGTTTTCCCATAAAAATTGCCACGTGTGGGATTTCGGAGAGGATGCTGAATCTTTTGTAAGCAAGGCTTACATTTTTCTTAATAGAGCTCCGTATCTGGAAAAATACGAAAATTATATGGTCCAACTGTAAAAGTGCTTAGGTACTTCCAATATATAAATTCCCTCCCTTAATGTACACATCCGAACATAATTCCTTCATTGTGTACCCATACAAAACACATCTACATAGCTGCACATTTTAGTATTAAAGGCGGACTATGTTAAATCAATTATTTCTAAATGCACATATCTACACATAAAAAATACGGGGGGCTTGTGCATCTAATTAAATATAGCTGCACAAGAGAGCACTTAAAAGTTGTCACTTCAAGGCAAATGAAATGGATATACCTTGTTGGAAAAATTCATGAGCGTTTCTTTTGGAGAAAATTAATGGCTTTTGCACTACTTCATTGAATACATATGAAACACTTTTTTTGGCTTTTGTCTGTTTTGTCTTTGTTCTATGCACTCTAGTTACATCACAAGACGTGAGTACCACTGTTCAAAAGTTAAACTACAATGCGGGTATAATAGGACAGGAAAAACATTAATATTGAGAATATGAAGTGCGTTTTAATTCACATTTTCTGAATAGTTCACGTTCTGTTCCAGGACTTTGCTACACAGCGAGCAGGAGTTTTACCCAAACTGAGTAGCAGAATATTTTTTGACAAATGTCAAACATTCAACTACAGTTATATATACTTTTGCTAGGTAGATGGATTGACAACATCAAGTTACATTTCAGGCAAACCGGTAGTTGACTTAGGTAACGTAACCTGAGTTTAAAAACTTCAACTCAGAGTGACTCAATTAACGTAAAGTTGTCCCAGAAGCCATGCAAAAGACAAATAAGAGCGGACAAGTACCTGATACATTAAATTATACATTGCCAACACACCAGGAGACACACAAGTTTGACTCTGTGTGTCCTGTCCACAATTCTTTTACAGAATCTACAATGAAAATACTCTGGCACTACATTAAGCATACTCATATACACTATATATAACTCTTACTAACCCAACTCCATGAATATTCTCGAAAGTTTACGTCTTAGCCCATTTAATATTGTATTTATGGGAACAAAGTCAAAACACTTCAAAGTTGTCATCTGCCTTATGTGTCATTTCATTTATCATGCAGCATACTACCACAAAACTTTTCTTGACTAGTCACTTAGCAGTTGACTGAGCATCCCACTGCATCATATTTTACGTAACCCAATGAATACTCTCTAGTAGTTCCTCCGCTGTCTACTATTTCCGTTCTTTAGTAATTGTTTCCCTCAACTCATAAGCACAGTTGACAAAATTATTTACCTACTGATAACATGATAACATTTCCAATCTGATTATCCTAGACTTGACCCATTAGAATCCGAAATTGCGTCATGTTATCCTAAAACCCACTTAGTCCACTGTATCATGGCATGACAAAGTAAATATTAAAGTAGCTGTGTACTTGAGATTAATATCTCAATAAAAATAAACGTCAGAAGGAACATGACACATCTGAAAGGGTTTGTGGGCAGTTTGCATTTGCTCGGTGATGGAAAGGCAAGTAAACATTCTATTTCCGTTTATTTAAGGAATACTACTGTCTAGTAACTATTACTATTCATATGTGTTCAAATGGTAGAGAAACAGGCATTTGCCCCACTTATCAATAGGTAATTTAGTAGATTGTACAATCGTCTTTCATGGTAAATATTTGAGGTAATGGTAGTAGAAAGCGTAGGGGAATGTGGGAATGAGGAAAGAAAGTAGGTATAGGAATCTGATTAAAAATTGACAAGAGTTGCAAGGATATTGAAAGAAAGGCTCATGTCTCAATGAATAATTTGTTTCTGCTTATCTTTCAAATGTACATAAGTGGAAAGTATTTTCGAGAAAAAACGGCTATTCTCCAGCCTGTACTACCACTTGCCATTCTATTTTATGTCATTCAGCCTAGGATTTAACTCCCCAGGATTCCACCAGCAAAGCTAGGAAACCATACATGTATGCTCACATGGTTTCGAGATGCAATGTGATGCGACGTGACTGTTAGCTTGAGAGTTCAGTTGAGTGCTTAAATATTTCAGTAATATTGAATGAAATCAAATAGGACGCAGCAGCGTAGGTATTACGTATAAGACTCTATTCCACCAAGTTTACGGGCACTACTCACTATACATACGATGAATGTTTATATCATACGTGTACAGCCTAGACATATGAAATATCTGCCAAATTTATAGTTTCTTATTTTGCCATCAATAAACTACTTATACCCAGCGGCCCAACGTACACAGAAGTCGAGGAGGAGCCACAGAAAATATACTATTACATTTTGAGTTCAACCAGCAGAAAAGTAAACAAAATATTATTACTAGGTACACACAAGGTTTATATTTAGTGGTGTATTTACAAAAACTGCTTTAGTGCTCTGTAGGCTCTAGTCTACCCCAGTCAGTCCGTTGATTGTGAGTTAAAGAACACTTTCCTGGCCAAGGAGCAATAATAATATTATGAATTTTTGAATGCCAATTTCGTTCTAATGCTCCATGTATACTTATTATGACGTATAATAAGGTACCTATACGTCCTACCCACGTCCTATCCTGTACAAGTGGTGGATTATACTTGGAAACTATCGAGTTTATTGATTCTGAACCGTAACCTATATTTTCAATTGATTTCTAATGTGATGTGATGATTATTAGGCTTCAAATCGCTAGTGGTAGGTCAACTTAAAGTAAGTATGGGATAAATTTCTGTGTGTAATGTGTGTGTAGGATGAGCATTGCTAGAGCTAACTTTTGATATGACAGCTAACTGCATGTGATAAGTGTAGTGATAGAGCACCTGGGCAATTTCACTTGGGGATCCACAGCTTTTAATACTAAGATACGATGCAATAGTAAAGAAAGTATACTTTAGGGTGTATTTACAAGAGAACATTGGGACCTGTATATTTATTATAACGTTTCTCTCCTGCAGATAGATAGAACTACTTGACTTATCGTTAGTTGAAGTTAAAAATCCTGAAAACAAAAAAGTTCTCTCTTACTGACGAAGCTTTGTCTAGAATCTCGCACGAATTCCGAGAAAATTGCAGTGGGTTGACTTACTTAACACTTGTATGTCGAAAGAGACGAATCTAGATACACAAGATACCTAAGTGACTATGCCGAGTGTATGTGATGGGGAGAGAATAGAATGGCAGAGATATTGTTAATGCAAAGCAACCGAAAAGAAATCATTAAAAATAACTACCTAAACTCACTGTGCGTATAGTATCTGCAACAGTAAGTAATGTAGATGTAGAGGCTCGAGATAAAAATATAAAATGATTAAAATAGCTCAGCCCAACAAAACCTTTATTTTCTGCATGAATAAATGTAGACAGTAGTGACTCAAACATGCATAAATGATACATTGTTCTTGCCCACGTTTCCAAACTGGAGTGATGTATAGGAGTAATGGAATACAATTAAGCGACTTTACTTAATGTTAAGACACACTTAACATCTTCTGAGCATTTGAGTTGAATTCGTGAAGTGTAATGATATCTACAAGTGTGTCGTCGTGCATTAGTGCTCTAGAGTGATAAAGTACTATCCGTAACATTACAGTTTGGTCGGGACACGTCGTGATATAATAAAGCAACAACTCAGGTAAGATTCTCTTGAAAACAAAGAAGAAACGGAGAAAATCCTTTTTTGCAGCCACTCGTAGCCATTGTAAATGCACCATGCCATATCATGTATGTACACAGGTCCTTTGTGATGCTGAAAAGATAAGTGTAAGTGACAACTTTTTCTTTCTGCTCATCCACAGACATGGAACGATACATATTTCATAACACTATCCAACATGCACCCTGCGCTAGTAGAATTAAATAGAGCAGACTCTGCAGAGTCCCCTATATGAGTCTAGAGTGTGCATAGTAAAAGGTGTATGGGACTAATGAATGCTTTCTGCATGTCTGTGTAGAAATATTAAACACAGTAGTCGGACTATTATTATCCATATATAGTAGCACTAGACAACAAAAGAAATAAAATATTGAAGAGGAGCAAGAGCAAGTATAGTAAACACACGTGAGGAGGGTAAACATAGGAGGACGGTGAATACATTTATATAGATTATTACGTTCTATGCATAATCCTTTAGTTGAACTCAGGTTATGCTTTCGTTAAAAGGGAAAAATGTAAGACGAGATGAGAGGAGGAGAGAAGATGAGATTCTTGAGTTGAGTGGAGAGTCTTATCTTTTGCATTCAGACTTATTGCATAAACACCATGTCCTGTCCTACCGAAAACCAGGGAGCTGCGCTAAGCTAAGGAATCATCATCCCATTGCACTACAAAATACTGTATATAGGGGAAAGTAAAACTATTTCTATATGCAATGCATTTCTATATGAACTATGTCAGGCTAACCGACAGAAGACAAAAGAGCCAACATATATAGACAAGACAGTACCGATTCTAATATCTATTTAGGTAGTGTGTTAACAGAAAGTGAAAGAATAGTACTTATACATTATTAGGTGGTGCACAGTGCAGTGAGTCGAGTAAAAGCTATATGGGTATGTATGTACCTGCTGTAATTGCATGTTGGGTGGACGTCGACGGATGGAAAAGTGACTGAAGTGAGTGGAGGGAATGAATGGCTCCTATGAAGATATGATGATAACAGGAGAAAGAAATAAAATGAAAGAAAGAAAGATCAGGGAAGGATGAACATCACATTAAGGTGCACTTCCACTCTTCCTATAGCTTCCTTCCAGCAGATACGCGAGACACTGTCATCATAGACTCCGTCGACTTGACTTCCCCGATTGCCTAGGTATTTGGGCACAATGGGAAATAATATTACGGAGGGTAAACACACATTTCAGAGTGGGAAGCACAAGAATGGGAACCCATATACAGGATCTCAATGCAGGTAGAATGGAAAACTCCAGAATTGGAAAACGTAAAATGTCATTCTTAGTTTTGCCAGATTACTTTTAGCTTCCTTTTATTATTAGGTAGACCCTGCTCTAAAGCCTTTTGTGTCAGACATTCTCCCTACCGAAATCTCCCCAAATCTATGCCTAACGAGTTTTACCCACGCATTTCTCTCTCTCCCACTGTCTCCATACATTCTTCCAACTTCTATTATCATCGCTCTCAATGTCAACCACAGTTTTTAAAACATTAACTCCCATTTACACACTAAGAATACTAATAGAATGTAACATTGTTTTAATTTGCCTTTTATTTCTTCTATAGCACCGAATACGTCACAGGTTCACTCTTAACCATTTCATCACCTCAATAGATCAATAGATTACCGATAGAATTCACGACTCCTTTGAATACTTTTTTGTGAACATAGATACGTACTCTTCTTTGTGTAATAATGTAGAGCAGAAATTCATCTAATTAACGTTGTATTATTAGCCTCAGCATAGCAATGTTTTTTGTCAAACGCGTTTATTTTGCACGAACTGTGATTAGACGGTGTTAGGACAATATATCGAATGCCATTTGTACGACACACAGGTAGGTAGGTTTAGTTACATTAGATTAGGTTAGGTTTTTAAGCCCATTCGATCAAATGGCTTTCGATATATTGACCTACAACCGATTAGACACTTTTAGAGTATCGTATCGGTTGGTATTTGTGGGATAATTGCAATGATTGCTCCGGGCAGTTGACATTAACAACAGTTAACAGTTTCATTGAACTATTTTTAGAAGGATTGAGCATGAGTAGAGAGGGAGGGAGAAGGTTAAATGTCAATGGCAGTAATGATGTTAGAAATAATGTAGTGGGTGAGAGGATTCACTAGAGAGATTGTAACATTATTAGAATTCCGAAGGTAGGTTATTATGAAGAGTACGGAGTATGCAATGTATTTGAGAGTGAGCATTAGTATTAAACGAATCTAGTTAGTTTCTGCAGTAGAAAAGTAAAAGTTAGTGGAGGAGTTCATACCTGAGTCGTATGTAATCGATTGCATCTGTCGTGATAGAACTGGAAGGATTCCTCGAATGTGGATTGCTAAAAAGGTTTGATTGCAACTCGGAGTGGTAGGCATCGATCTGGCTCTTTGCATACAAAGTGGCTCCACTGTGATCCAAATAGCAGGCATCTAATCATATTTCAAATAAAATAAAACGAAATGATACTCGTTCACCAAGACTTCTCCAACATGTGCTTATCTCTACTTATTTACTAGATCAATTCTTGTATCTCCTCCGTGGATATCTTCATATCTGCGGACCAACTCCGCTATACATACTTTTAGTGCAGCCTGAAAAACTTTAATAAAATACTCCCTCATTTGAAAAATACTCTCACACGTAATTTATACTCGAAAATAAGATGCACTTTGTACACCCGTCATATATGTCTGTCTATATGTGCCTATATATCCACCACTCCAATATTAGTACATTTCCGACAAATAATTCAATATCATTCGTATACCAGATACATTCTCTCTGTCTATACCATTCTGTTACAAAAAGTTTTCTGTCTGATCGTGAGTTGTCTTCCAATATGCATTTGCAGACTGCATAATATGTAGGCTTCTGTTCTAGTTAGGAATTGTTGATTTGGTTTGTCTATCTAAATAGCAAAGCAGTTCGGAAGGAAAAATTCTATTCTTACATTTTTATATAGAGTAGTCAACTGGAAAATCTGCAACGGAAAAATTTATTTGATTTCTCAACCCAAGCTGGGGTTCGGTTTCAGAATTCATTCCGCAAACCTGTTCATGGATACACAAATATATAAAAGGGCTTGGTTTAGTGCTACACAAACTACAAAGTCACAACAAGGTAGACAAGGTACCACAGCCAGTGTCTGTGGGTATGAGGAAATGGAAAGAATTGGGGCTTTTTGCTGAACATTGGGATAGAGAAATCGATGCAGCTCATCTATTTATCTGTCAGTGGTGGGTTGGATGTGTGATAATCGCTCCTGTGCACCACTAATCTTTGCTATTCCACGATGCAGCAATCGAATGTGGAAGTTGGGCCAACCCTGGCCTGGCCTAAGCCTGGTTGGATCAACAAACGTCGTTTTACAGTTGATTGTGAGACTGTGCACACAATGACGAGTGTAGTGGTGATGGGGGAAGACGAGAATGAGCAATTGAATGAATGGAAGAATTAGCATAAGAGGATGCGGAAGTAGGTAAACTGCTAAAGTAGACCAGAGGAAACTTCATCATCCTTTCCTCCCGTTACCAACATCAAAGATAGATTTAGCAATGGCTGAGGAAACGTACTTTCGACTTTCATACGTACGCCACGGACATGCAAATGCCCTTCTTACAAACAATCTGGGAAAATGTGATGCTTTAATAGCAAATACTTTCTCTTGCAACTTGCCATTCCGATTGAATTGTAATGTAATCTAATATAAACTGACTGACTGAGCTTTGTGTTTTTGTCTGTGCGTGCGGTTTCCTCCAAGCCAGCCAAACCACAATCCAACTTATTGGAAAATATATTGTTGCTTTTTGTGTGGCGAGTGAGGCATAGTTAGGCGTGCATTATTACAGATAGCGTATGTACATAGGCATAGTGTCTGGGTATCGGGAGCAATTCCTCCCTCGCCTAGCAAACTCCATTTAATTATAAGTATCACTCCAGACAGAGAGAACTGTGAGTGGGGATTACTCATCCGTAAAACGTTGTTCTCTCAAGCTTTGCCGTTAAAACGATAAAAATTCTTTCAATACAGATATACAAAAAATCAGTGTAAAGAAAGAACTCATCAAAAATGCTGGCACGAAACAAAGAGCAAAGCGTCGCGTCGTAATCGGGAAGTAAAATGAAATCCGTGCCAACATTGTGATTGTGACTGGCTCCTGCTCTCCGCTATCCTCCATCTACACTTATACAATTATTTTGTTTTTCTGCATTTCGTTCGTTTACAATGCCATATAAATGGGAGGAAGTAGCTCATCGGATCTGTGCCTGTCATGTCGTGTCGTGTCATTTATGTCCTATACGAGCTCCTTCCCTGCTTTGTTGCCATCCTCTCACTACTCTACGGATGTACAGATATGTAAGGATAATGCAATGAAATCCTAATATATTCAGTCAAGATAAGTTAAAGTTAAATTAGCCCATAGCTTATGCATACTTACGATATACAGATAGTCTCAACTAACAGCAGATACTGATACAATCTATCTACTACTAACTAACTGCTTTCCTTACATTTTCGATGCTATTCCATTTTATCTCTCGCCAAACCAAACCAACGTGTACTACACTACCGACACTGTACAAACCCTTTTCCTTGGCTCTCTGCAGCTCTTCATGGCATACCATCAGCTCTCTTCCCCAGTTTCCGACTCTCTCTCTACTAAATACGCTAGGCCATTTGATCACTATCTAATATCCACTTATAACTCCTATTCCACGTTAGAAATCTACTTCGAGCACACATACACTGCTATTACTACATTTCCTGCAATTGGTGAGGTACCACTTACTCTGGAGTCTCTAGGACTCTGCGTACTTATCTCTCTTATAATTTCCTACACACTACCAAATACGTCAGCTAACAATTCTTAATTCCATTCCGATTCAATTTAACATCCTTCGTCCTACACAGATTCAATTTGAATTCTGCATTCACAAACAATAAGTGGGACAGAGACTACAGCACATCCTAGCTCCGCACTATTACCATACCCTATTACAGTTTATCATTTCAACGTATACACATCCGTCTGCATCTAATACCTACAGCTACTGCTCCCATAATACACTTATTAGTATCTATGTGTAATTTATGTAAACCAATTTTAGTCTCATACTCCTATGTATATTAATTCACTGTTTGCCTTGCTACCTCAGTAGTCTAACCACAGATATGTGTCCTACCATGCAAAACTCCACACACTCTCGTTTACTTAGGTACTTAACTCATCTAAGCTCTATTCGCAATATGCTGGCAAAGTAATCACGCATCAAAACAGACTTAGCTCAAACAATAGGATACTGAAACGAACCAAAAAGCTATCACAATCTAACAATGGGGACAGAAAATGCTTTCGTTATTGATACTGATAGATAGCTTTTCCAGTCACGTAGGCACCCCTTAGCTTTCAAACCGATAACGTTCATTCCATGTGACACACAAAGGATATGCCCCCACCAAAAATACCGAAGGAGCGTTTTCTAACGTAGTAGATTTACCACTATTATTTATTTTCAATTAGTCAAATGTCCAGTTCATAAAAAGGTAAAAATTCACATAGAGTACTCTACTTGCTCAAGTAAATATCTACAGACAAACCTATAGTTTGAACATTTGAGTTTGAAAAATGTGTCTATTTTAAATTGTAGCATATTCTCAAACTGTCTCACTTATGCGCTTATGCCTACTAGTTTATAGTACAGGATTCACGAAGTTATCGTGAAGTTAAAGTTAAAGTAAATTAAAGTTTGGGTTTAATGAAGTTATTATGACACTAAAGTGAAGTTCTTCACTTTCTGAGTTATTGAAATATTTCAATGATCCGAGAGTGAAGATTTTCACCTTCATTTCACACTTTGTTTAATTGT
>JABASH010001688.1:0-24355 GCA_019776445.1 Tomocerus maximus | reverse complement strand
AACAAAAAATACTTGAAAATTTATTTTCGGTATTAAAAAAAATACAAACTATCGTTTTACAGCTTAAAAACTTTTCTGAAAACGTTATTCTTAAGAATTTATCTGAAGATATGACTAACTTAGGTGAATTAATTTCTCAAGAAATGTCATTTCTTCAAATTGGATTAGAAAGAAAAATTGAAGAATCTAATCAAATACGTTTTTATAATTCTGATGAAGAGGAAAGTGTTTGGGATGAAGAGTGGGATAATTTCTCAGATACTTCTGAAATACCTGATGCGGACCAATTAGAACAAGAAGAGGACTTACATAGAGCTAGCGTTTTCATAACAAGCATGGATAATCAATCAGACAGCGGTATTTCAGAACATGAAGTTCAAAGCGCAACCGAACAATCTAGAATTTTAACTGATGATTTTAAACCAGCTTTTTTTGCAACAGCGTTATCGAACCAGTCTACAAATCCAAGCACTGTAAGAAGTTATTTTCGCAATTCTTATGGATAGGCATTGTGAATGCAACAATGCCTATTGGGATATGAGTTACATTTTTTTTGGAAAGCGGACTTCAACTTGGAGTCCGGTGCCTTCCTCGGGTGTATCTAATGCGATAGATCCTTTATGTAGTTTTGCAATTTGCTCCACAATAGCAAGCCCTAAACCACTGCCTTGAGCATTAGTTCCTAAGACTCGGAAAAAACGTTCAAAGACACGCGCACGTAATTTATCAGGAATACCCGATCCGTTATCTATTACTTGCAAGACAATGGAGTCAGACTTATTAAAAATAAGTACCTTAATAATTCCCCCTATAGGCGTATAACGAATAGCATTATCGACTAGGTTGCGGATTAATACATGTAAGCCTGTGGTATTTCCTAACATCGTATAGTCCGATTCTTTTGCAATTAATTCAATTTCTATCTGCTTATGGATAGCTTGTGGTACTAATTGAGCAATGACTTCAGCCGCTATACGTGACAAATTTACTTGTGTAAAGTGTTCCGGCATGATGGTTTCTGGACTTAAGCGACACAATGTCAATAATTGTTGAATGACATGTGAACAACGATCAACACTGGCAATAACTTGTTTTAAATGCAAATAGCATTCTTGCGGATCGGTAGTTTTGAGTGCTACTTGTGCTTGGGTTTTTAACGCAGCGAGAGGCGTATGTAATTCGTGAGCTGCATCAGCAGCAAAACGTTGCTCGCGTTCAAAAGCCTGTTGTAAACGTAAAAAAAGTTTATTCAACTCATCCACCAAAGGACTTATTTCTACGGGCACTTCATTTAAATCAACAGGATCTAGATGATCAGCAGCGCGCTCAGTCATTTCTTTAGCAAAAAAACGGATACTTTTTAATCCGCTACCAATGATGAGCCAAATAAACATTCCTGATAAAGGATAAATAAATAGGGTAAGGTAAGTATCACTGACTAGCATGTCATGGATCATGGTATGACGCGCTGAATATTGCTCTGCTAAAACTAAAATGACTCCGCGTTGGCTATCGTAAATGGTAAAAGTACGCCATTTTTGACCATCGATAATTTTATCGCTTAGTCCTGGTTTGTTGATGAGTGGAGCTGTAGGTGTTTTTTCTGAACTGAGTAACAACTTGCCATCGCCATCCCATAATTGAAATTTATAGCGTAATTGCTTTTGAGTGATGTCAGTTATATTGAGATGAGGATTAAAAGAGGAGTTTTTTTTTGGAATATTGTTGATATTGAGTTGTGATTGAACGGCTCTAAGGGTTGCAGGTGTTAAGAAGCGTGGGTTATTAGTAACGGTTTTAAGGAGCGAGCCTGTTTCTACTAACAAATTATCTAAACCTACATTAATAGCTTGAGTGTCTATATAATAGTTACCAAAAGCGGTGATTATGATAGTAGCGATAACCGTACTTAATAGATTAAACAATAAAAAGCGTCTAATCGAAAAAATAGTAAACATTAATTGTTTTCCTTCTCGGCCATATAACCCACGCCACGTATTGTTCGAATAAAGTTGGTATCGACTAATTTTTTTCGTAAGTTATGGACATGCACTTCTAATGTATTACTATCAATTTCATCGCCCCAGCCATAGAGGCATTGATTAAGCGAATCACGTGAGACAACATGACCGGCATTTTCTAACAGTTTTTGCAGTAAACTAAATTCACGACGCGACAGATTAATAGCTAATCCTTTGAGTGTGACGGTGAATGAGCTGGGATCTAATTCGATATCGCGATACGTCAATAGAGGAGCAGCGCGATTGCTGGAAAAACGTCGTTGTAACGCCCGAATTCTGGCAGATAGTTCATCTAAGTCAAAAGGCTTAGTTAAGTAATCGTCTGCACCGCTATCTAAACCTTTAATTCTGTCTTCGATGGCGTGGCGCGCTGTCAAGATGAGTACGGGCATAGTGATACCCGCTGCGCGCATCTCACGCAGAACACTTAATCCGGGCAGACCGGGTAAATTTAAATCGAGTAGGATGACATCAAATGTTTCTGTTTTGATAGAGCTTAAGGCGGTTCGACCATCAGTGAGCCAATCAACCGTATAGCCATACTGTTTTAGACCTTTGTAAATTCCATCACCTAGTGCTCCATCATCTTCGACTAATAGAATGCGCATAGTTTGCCTCATTATTGTTATTTTTATATTCTGCTCGCATTGGAAGATGCGAAAATTTTTTATTATCGGGACACATTGGGGGTCACTGAAACCAACGCTGCTCGATACAAATTTTTGGGCCAATAAACGGCATAGCCTAATAAATGTCAATTATAGTTGCTAGTTTTTATTGGCAATTTATACATAAGGACAAGCCCAAGTGAATATTTATTACCAAAATGGTAATTTTACGATAAATTTGCTTTCTTTAATAGCTCTAGAAATTTATTTTCCGTCAGGATAGTAAGACCTAATTCTCGGGCACGGGTGAGTTTAGAGCCAGGGTCTTTGCCTATGATGACGTAATCGGTTTTTTTGGACACGCTAGAACTGACTTTTGCTCCGAGTTCTTGGAGTAAAGTGCTGGCTTGTTCTCGACTTAATTCAGATAAGCTGCCGGTTAAAACGAAGCTTTTTCCAGTTAATAGGGATGGATGTTGTGGGTTATTAACGGCAGGTTTTGGCCAGGTAATTCCAGCGGCTAATAGATTTTTGATAACATCAATGTTGTGAGGTTCACTAAAGAATTTTTTAACATGGGTTGCGACTACCGGACCAATGTCGGGAATAACTTGCAGGGATTCTTCATCAGCTTGCATAATGGATTTCAGTTCTTGAAAATGCTGTGTAAGGTTTAAAGCTGTCGTTATACCCACATCGCGTATTCCTAATCCATATAAGAATCGTGTTAAGTTAGTTTTTTTGCTAGCGCCTATAGCGTCACATAATTTTCGAGCAGATTTCTCGCCCAGATGCTCCAGATCGGCTAATTGTTCAGGGGTTAAATGATATAAGTCAGATACATCTTTAATCAAATCGGTATCGACTAATTGATCAACCAGTTTATTGCCTAACCCTTCAATATTCATGGCCTTACGGGAGACAAAATGTTTAATGGCTTCTTTTCGCTGCGCTGGACAATAGAGGGCGCCACTGCATCGCGCAGCAGATTCTGTTTCTATTTTAACGATATCTGAGCCACAGATAGGGCAATGTTTAGGTAGTTTTAGAGGATGGGTGTTAGCGGGTCTTTTTTCTTTAACAACACTGACGACTTCTGGAATGACATCTCCTGCTCTACGGATGATAACGGTATCACCTACACGTATGTCTTTACGTTTAACTTCGTCCATGTTATGTAAGGTGGCATTGCTAATTGTAGCTCCGCCAACAAAAACAGGTTGTAATCGTGCAACCGGGGTTAATGCTCCCGTACGACCTACTTGAAACTCAATTGCCAGCACTTGCGTAAGTTCTTTTTGGGCAGGAAATTTATGAGCAAGTGCCCAGCGTGGAGCACGCGAAACAAAGCCAAGCTGTTGTTGTAAGGCGATATCGTTTACTTTGTAGACGACACCATCAATTTCATAGGGAAGTGTAGCGCGTTGTTTTTCAATTTTATGATAATACGCTAAGCATGCAAGTACATTTTTGGCTGTTTGAGTTTGTGGGCAACGCGGTAAACCCCAATGTTTAAATTGATTTAGAATTGCCGTGTGTGTAGGGGCTAACTTGCCATCTTTAATTTTTCCCACACTATGCGTAAAAAAAGCTAAAGAACGTTGAGCGGTAATTTTTGGGTTTAATTGACGTAAACTTCCTGCTGCTGCATTACGTGGATTAACAAAAGTTTTTTCACCGGCTTCTTTTAGTCGATTGTTAAGTTGTTGAAAAGCTTTTTTGGGAATATACACTTCTCCACGCACTTCTAAGTAGGTAGGGTAATCTGAGCCCCGCAGTTGTAAGGGAACACTTAAAATTGTTCGGATATTTAAAGTAATATCTTCTCCTGTATTGCCATCACCTCGAGTGGCAGCATGAGTTAATTGTCCTTTATAGTAGGTTAAGCTCACAGCAACACCATCTAATTTGGGCTCACAAGCATATTCAATCTCATTAACGGTATGTAAACGTTCTTGTATCCGCTTATTAAAGGCGATTACTTCTTTCTCAGAAAAAGCATTTTCCAAAGAAAGCATGGGGATAGCATGTTGGACTTGTTGGAAAGATGCTAAAGGAGTGCTGCCAACACGTTGCGTAGGAGAGTCATTGCTAATAAGCTCAGGGTGTTGTTTTTCAAGATCTTCTAATTTACGAAAAAGCTTATCGTAAGTTGCATCACTAATTAATGGTTCATCGAGAATATGATAACGATAGTTGTGTTCGTTAATTTTTTTTTTAAGCTGAGCTATTTTTTTTATAATGTTATCGTTAGGCATAAGCATGAAGTTGAGATTGATAACGCGTCAGATCGTCAATTGGCTGTAATTGCCTATCGCATAATATACCACCTAGGTCTTGTGCGAGAATTTGTGCGGTATCCCACATTACATCAAATGCTGTCAGTGCGGATTTGACCTTAGGAATTGACATAAATAGACATAAACCAGGACAAACTATTTCACCTGTATTATCTAAATCAAATGTTCCAGGTTCGATAGCCGAAGCTAGACTAAACAAAAGCTCTGTTTTGTTTAGAGGATCAGCATAAAAATGAAAAATATTCATTTTTCCATAATGAAAACCTGCACTCGTTAGTGTTTGAATGAGTTCATATCCTCGATAGGGTCTTTGTATGGGGGCCATTAATTGTAAGATAATATAGTTATCAATGTCCTGTTGAGTCGAGGTATTTGTGTGGTTTGTCTTTTCTTCTTTTAGAGTTGATTTTGTTAAAGTAGGTTCGAGTCGCGATGTAATTGGTTCAGCTTTAGATGGAGGTTCTGCTATTGAATGATCAGTATTTAAATTTATTTTTTCTTTTTTACTACGAAAATTTCCATGCCAAATAATAAGTATCAGACCAAAAACTCCGAGGAAAATAATACTGGGTAAAATAATGAGTAAGTAATCAATGTCCATTATAAGGGTACCTCGGCCATAGCTATGGCTTTTTCTAGATCGACAGCGACCATCCGTGATACACCAGGCTCATGCATAGTTACGCCTGCTAAATGATGTGCCATTTCAATCGCTACTTTATTGTGGCTAATAAAGATAAATTGTACTTCATTCGACATCTCTTTCACCAACTTACAAAATCTTAGAACATTCGTGTCGTCTAAGGGGGCGTCAACTTCATCTAACATGCAAAAAGGAGCAGGATTTAACTGGAAAAAAGAAAAGACTAAAGCAGTTGCGGTCAACGCTTTTTCTCCCCCTGAAAGAAGATGTATGGTACTATTTTGTTTCCCTGGTGGTTGTGCCATGATGCAGATACCACTATTCAACAAATCCGGTTCTTGCAGTTGTAAGGACGCGATGCCGCCTGAAAATAGTCTTGGAAATAATGTAGTAAAGTTCTGATTGACCTTATCAAAGGTTTCTTTAAAACGATTACGCGTTTCTTTATCCATTTTTTGAATGGCTGTTTGCAACATTTCTAAGGCAGCTGTTAAGTCTTTGTACTGATCTTCTAAGTATTTTTCACGCGCTGAAACGAGTTGTTGTTCTTCTAAAGCGGCCAGATTAACTGCACCGATCTGTTCAATACGCTGGGTTAATTTAGTTAATTGTGTTTCACATTCGGCAATATCAATTTGCTCAGAGGGAATTTCTGATAAAAGTTTTTCCAGTTCATAACCTTCTTCTTGTAATTGTTCTTCTAAAGTTTTAGCGCGTACACGTAATTCTTGCGATAGTAAACGTTGTTGCTCTAAGGCATCACGATCTAAGTTAAGATTGGTTTCCAATGTTTGCAATTGGTCTTCGGTGTATTTAATTCTAATGTCGATGGTTTCTAGTTGCGTTTGGCTTTCCTTAAGTTGTAAGCCAAGTGTATTTTTCTTATCAATATGATGATTGAGCTGTTGCTCAAGTGAGCTTATCGGATTTTCAGCAACGTTGAGGATTTTATGTAATTGGCTAAGACGTTGTTCTAATTGCAATTGTTGTTGTTTTACATTGGATAAACTGGCAAGTTCAGCTTTTAGTTGATGATCCGCCGCTTGTAAGCTTAACTCAAGTTGATGAAGCTCTGCTTCATAAGCTTTAGTGACACGCACTGATTCATTGAGTTGACTCTGTAGTGACTCTTTATTTTCCAAGTGTGCAAGCCGTTGTTTTTCTATTTGCTGCAACTGAGTATCCGCTATTTTTTGCTCTTCGCAGGTTTGCTGCAATTTTCCTTGTGTCGTTTCATTAAGTTGTTTGGTTTCTTGCAATTCTTTTTGTATCACTTGAATACGTTGTTTAGCTTGATTTATCTGCGCTTGTTGTACAGTTTGGCGTGCACTTAAATCTGCTTGTTGAGCAATTAATTCTGCATAGTGTTTTTGTTGTAGCGTTTGATCATCTTCCAGTTCCTTTAATTGCTTTTGAGTGTGCAGAGAGTATGTTTGTTTCTTATCAAGCTGTTCTTGAATGTCTTGTTGTATTTTTTGTAGCTGAACTATTTCGCGTTCACGTTGTAGTAAGCCTGCTTTATCATCACCAGCCGCAGTTAAACGAATCCAATGATTACCTAAACAAACTCCTTCGCGCGTGATGATAGATTCATAACTTTTTAATTGCTTGGTATGTTCCATGGCTTCAGACATAGTCTCTGCCACATAGACCCCAGCTAATAAATGTTCGAGTGGCCATGGCGCAGTAAATTTGCTGCTGATGGGAGCTAAAGCTAACTGATTCTGAAAGGTTGATGCAAAGTGCTCACATGGCATCGACTTTGTCATTAAACTAACGGTATTCGGCGGTGGGTTAGTTAAAAAATCATCTAAAGAATCCCGGTCAGTAAAACATACCGCTTGAATATGTTGATTTAAAGCAAGTTCTACAGCACGTTCCCAGCCCGTTTCAACTTGCAATAGTTGAGCCAAACGAGGTTGCTCGGTTAAATTATGTTTTTTAAACCATTGCAGTAAAGTATGTTCACGTTTGCCTAAAGCTTCTTGTTGCAAAGCCATAAGTGAAGCATACTCACCTTGAGCGATCTGTAAGCGACTTTTTAATTGATCGAGTTCTTTGGTTACTTGTTGTAAATGGGAACGCTGCTCAAGAATTTGTTGAGCAATCTGTTCGCGTTGTGTTTTACATTGAGTCTGTTTTTCTGCAACTTGCGTTAGAACTTCGTCTAAAGCTTCAGGTTGTTCATTCTGAGAGATTAAAATTTTAGATTGTTCATCGTGATCATGCTGTAAACGTTCTATACGCAGGTTTAATGTTTGTGACTGTTGTTGATGGTAATGGTTTTGTGTTGCTGCAATATTTTGCTGTTGTTTTAGTTCAGAAAAAGAGCTTTGAATTTTTTCCCAGTTTGTTTGCCATTCAGCATAATTTTTTTCAGCTTCTTTTAGCAAAGATTGGCTTTGTTCAGTGACTAGTTGGAGCTCATGTTGTTTTTGCTGAAGCTCGTTAAGCGTTTGCTTAATTTGAACTTGCTTAGCTCCGCTGGATTGGCATTGTTGTTCAAGAACCAATTTCTTTTTGCTTAAATCAGCTAGTTCGAGTTGATTTTGTTGAAGTTGTGTTGTCTGTGTGCGTAAATTTTCTTCCAAACGCGTTATATTATTTCCTAGTTCATAATATTCTGTTTGCAAACTATTGCAATTTAGCCTTGCTTGAGTTTGTTGGTCACGATCGGCTACTATCTGTGCTGACAAATGCTGTTGTTTAAGTTGAGATGTGTGCAGTTGTTCTTCAACACATTGTATTTCAGTTAATTGAGTCTGTAGCTTTTTCTGAAATGCTTGATAGCGTAAGGTTTGTAGTTGAGCCTTTAGGAGACGTTCTTCCTGCTTAAGTGTTTTATAGCGTTCTGCAGTATTGGCTTGCCGTTGTAAATGCTTAAGCTGCTTGCTAAGTTCTTCTCTTAAGTCATTTAAACGATTTAAATTTTCCTGTGTGTGTTCTAAGCGTAACTCAGTTTCACGGCGTCGTTCTTTATATTTTGAGATACCGGCGGCTTCTTCGATATAGGCGCGAAGCTCTTCTGGTTTAGCTTCTACTATGCGGGAAATCATGCCTTGTTCGATAATGGCATAACTGCGCGGACCCAAACCGGTGCCTAAGAAAATGTCGCGTATATCTCGTCTGCGACAGCGCGTCCCATTGAGTGAATAGATCGATTGGCCTTCTCGTGTGATTTCACGCCGTATCGAAATTTGCGTATAGCTGCTGTATTGACCACCTAAACTCGAATCGGAGTTATCAAAATTTAGTTCAATGGCTGCTTTGCCTAGAGGTTTACGAGTATGGCAACCGTTAAATATCACATCATCAAGTGATTGGCCACGTAATTGCTTCGCGGAACTTTCTCCCATAACCCAGCGTATGGCATCGATAATATTCGATTTTCCACAGCCATTCGGTCCTACGATAGCGGTAAGATTACTAGGAAAAACCACCGTGGTGGGGTCAACAAAGGATTTAAATCCTGCTAATTTAATACTTTCTAGACGCATAGGGTATTAATATCGATTTAATATAGGCAAAAGTATAGCATTTATAGAAAATATAAAAGAACAATTAGATGAATAATAACTAAAAAAGCAAGTTTAAATAGTAAAAAGGGAAGTATCCAATAAAAAAGCCTAAACATACGCTCATTTACAGGGAGCGTATATCTAGGCTAACAGGTCGAATGTATTCTAGTATCGATTGCCTGAGCTACCTGCAAGGCTGCTTCCTGCTACTGCACCTAGGCCTGCGCCGGCGATCGTAGCAATGGTTCGACCAGAACCGCCACCAATTGTGTTACCTAGAAGACCACCAACCGCAGCACCACCTAAACCACCGGCAACGCGTCTTTGATCAGGTGACATCGTATCACAAGCAGTAAGGCCTACTAATAAAACGCCTATTAAGACGAATGAATTAAATTTTTTCATATTATACCCCATGGAAAATGAAATAATTTTTGGACTATTATCTGTCGTTCTTAACAAAAGTATAGGCAGCGGGGGGGGTAAATACCAGTTGCGAGCGCTAAAAATGTATAAAAATTGCTCAATTAGATTAGGTTATAATGAGGACCCACATTCCATAGGACTTTATAATGCAAAACATTCAGCTGAAAATTTTAGACTCCCGATTAGGAGAAGAGTTTCCCTTGCCTAGCTATGCGACTGATGGGTCTGCGGGGCTTGATTTACGAGCTTGCACCAAGCAAGCTATCCAATTATTACCCAATCAGACTGAATTAATTTCAACCGGTTTAGCTATTCATATCGCTCAGCCAAATTTAGCGGCGGTGATCTTGCCGCGCTCTGGCCTCGGCCATAAGCACGGCATCGTACTTGGGAATCTCATTGGCCTTATTGATTCAGATTATCAGGGCGAGCTAATGATTTCTTGCTGGAATCGCGGTCATAGCGAGTTTGCAATCCAACCCGGAGACAGAATTGCACAACTGATGTTTGTGCCGGTGGTAAGAACTCAATTTGAACTGGTACCAGAGTTTGTGCAAACCGATCGCGGTGCAGGCGGTTTTGGCCATTCTGGTGTGCAATAAGTTATAAGGAGAGATAGGTCGGGCTAGCGTTGGGTATTATCAATAAAATTAATAAATAGAAAAATGTACTATAAAATTTTTTTCTAGATTAATTTTATGTGCTGAATTTTAATTTATTCTGTTAAACTATGCGAAACATTTTTATAACAATAATTAAATTATGAGATCGCTTAACATTACTAGTAAACCTAAAGCTAATTCATCAAGTTCTGTTGTCCGAAAACACGAACAACAAAGTTTACCCAAGCATTTAAAGAGAATTGATGATTCAAAGTTAATGATTGAGGAATTAAAAAAATTAATTCAGGAGGATAAATTAAAAAATTTTCAACTAGACCCGGTGCAATTAAAAGCAATTCTATCCCTGTTTTCTGAGCACCATCTCTTTATTGCTTTACGACTACTTGTAGAACATTTTCCAACAATAACTCTCAATTTAAAAGAATCAAAAAGCGTTCAGCTTAAGCCTACACAATTTATATCTATTTTATCTTTGTTTCATACGCTTAATCGCAGTGTTGCTTTTGAAACTTTACTAATGCTGTTCACAGATTATGAATCTACGGCATTAAAAAGTTTTGAGCTCGAAGCAGCTCAATTAAAAGCAACTTTATTTTTGTTTGCTCCCTCCGATCGTTTTGGGGCTTTAAATCATTTAAAAAATTATTTTGATCTTAAAGTTCATCTGACTGCTAACGATATTAAAGAGCTTGAGACTTGTTTATCAATGGATCCTGCTTTTACTAAACTATCAGTATTTTCTCAAAAAAAAATCTGGAATGATTTCTATCCCAAACAAGAAAAATTACCGAATGATCCATTAGTTCAAAACAAGGATAAATCTAACGCTAAGCTAAAAAATTCTAAATTTCCTATTTTTGTTAATCAATCACAGAAAAATTCTAAGCAAATTAAATCATTGGAACCAATAAGTTTAAATATTATAGAATCTAAACAAATAAGATTTAGATTCGAATATTTCAAAAATTATATTAAGGCACATAGCCATCAAGTTGTTGTATTTAAAAATATAGAAGAGTTTGTGCAGTTTATTAAAGTTTTTCCACCCCATGATGCGATTGAGTTTTTGAATCTTACTCATATAAAAGGCCAGATAAAAGATATGCAACAACGAAATCTTCAACTCTCCGAGGAAGCTTATAGCGACTTATTAAACTATCTACAAAACGATTCGGTTAAAAAATTGTTAAGACCAGTTAGACCTAATAAAGAAAATAAATTCTTAAACTTTGATACATTCAAGCCAAGAATCGACATAAAAGAAAAAATTTCATACGAATCGGATAAGGAAAGTTTTTGGGAAAAAATTGAAGAACAATTAGTAAGTAACAGTAACCAGAGTTTTTATTACTTCATTAAAAAGGTAATTGATAGTAATCCATTAATTTTTATCGATAATTTAGATAAATTAAGAGCAATACTAATAGGTTTACCTTGTGAAAAACGTTTCGAAATTTTTTCACTGCCAAAAATACAAGAAATTTTAAATAAGTTTGGTGCAAAAAAGGTTGTGCAACTCTACGAATTTTTTCCGCCGGAACATTCTGTTCAATTTCTTAATTCACAAGCAGTGATATCTCGATTAACCACATTTTCTTTGTCTGATGATGAACGTAAGGATATTGTTTCGTATTTTCCAGATGCAAAGATGAAAAATTCAGTTAAAATTCGTTTAAATACAGTTTCTTATCCATTATTTTTCAAAAATTCTCTTTATGATTTTAATCAAGACAGTCGACTTTCTAGTTTAGAGGATGAAGGATATCGTTCAGGTCATGTATCTCCTCAAATCTGACAACTGAAGGTGAATTTATCATCAATTAGTATTTAAACAGAGGTATTTAATTTCTAAATAGTCTTCAATACCATATTTTGAACCTTCACGGCCTATGCCAGATTGTTTGAAACCACCGAAGGGCGCGACTGCATTTGAAGCGCGCCCGGTATTGACACCGACAATACCATAGTCGAGTTGTTCAGCGACATGAATAACGCGATTGACGTTTTGCGTATAAAAGTATGCAGCAAGCCCGTATTCAGTGGCATTTGCTAAATGAATGACCTCTTTTTCTTCAGAAAATTTAAATAACGCAGCTACGGGACCAAAGGTTTCTTCTTTAGCGATTAACATTTTATCTGTACAATTTTTTAAGAGTGTCGGCTGAAAAAAATTTCCACCTAAAGCATGGACTTTTCCTCCGTATACCAATTCCGCCCCTTGCTGCAGAGCATCTGCAATATGTTTCTCTACTTTTTTAATAGCAGGTTGATTGATTAAGGGGCCAATCTGAATATTATCTTCTAAACCATTACCTATTTTTAATTGTTGTATGGCATGGGCTAATTTTTTTGTAAAAGTTTCATAGATTTTCTCATGAACATAAAAGCGATTGGTGCAAATACACGTTTGGCCACTATTACGAAACTTCGATGTAATGGCGCCAAGGATCGCCTGATCAATATCGGCATCGTCAAAGATAATAAAAGGTGCATTCCCACCTAATTCTAAGGATATTTTTTTTACTGAATTGGCTGCTTTTTGCATTAATAATTTACCAATCGCAGTAGAGCCAGTGAAAGAAAGTTTGCGTATCGAAGGGCTGTCAGTAAAAATATTGCCGATTAATTCAGAATCACCGGTGACTATATTAAAGACACCGGCCGGTATGCCTGCTTTTTCGGCGAGTACCGCCAATGCCAATGCAGAAAAGGGGGTTAATACTGAAGGTTTGAGTACGATAGTACAGCCTGCGGCTAAAGCTGGTGCACATTTACGGGTAATCATGGCGTTAGGAAAATTCCAGGGGGTAATAGCACCTACCACACCGACAGATTGTTTACTAACAAACAAATGCTGTTTAGTTAATGGCGCTGGTATAATGTCACCGTATACCCGTTTGCCTTCTTCGGCGAACCATTGAATGAAAGAAGCACCATAACGAATTTCTTCCATGGCTTCTTTAAGTGGTTTGCCTTGTTCTAATGTGAGTAATAGTGCTAAATCATTGATGTTCTCTAAAATTAGCGTATACCAACGGTATAATAATTCACAACGCTCTGTAGCAGTTTTTGATCGCCATATCGGCCATGCTATTTCTGCTGCGGTGATTGCATTGTTTATGTTTGCAGCTTCTAAATCAGGAACCGTTCCAATAATTTCTTCTGTGGCAGGATTTTTGACTTTAATAGTTTTTTTCGCAAGCACCCATTTCCCATTGATATAACAGCTTTGCTGAAACAGTGAAGTATTGTTTAATTTCATATTGAAAATCTCGACTTTCAGTTAGTTAGTTTTTTTCAATAGTGACTTGTAATAAACGAATAAGCCTATTATCAGCACGTAAAACTTTAAATTGAAAAGGATGGATAGTAATGCTGGCCCCACGTTTCGGTAAGTAACCAAAACGATTCGCGATTACGCCACCTATGGTATCAAATTGATTAGTTGCCAAATGAGAATTAAAAAAGTCATTAAAATTTTCAATAGGCATCATGGCTTTGACAATAAATTGATTCGAGTTTTGTTCCTGGATAAAAACTTCGTCATTGGCATCATATTCATCTTCAATTTCACCAACAATTTCTTCTAAAACATCTTCAATAGTTACCAGGCCAGAGACAGCACCATATTCGTCAACAACGATAGCCATATGATAATGCTTATGTTGAAATTCTTCGAGTAAACTATCTAAGCGCTTGCTTTCTGGTATAAAAACTACAGGTCGTAGGATGTCGCGGATATTAAAGCTGCTTTGATGAGCTAAGGGGTTGTATTTGAGTAAATCTTTTGCCAATAATAAACCAATGACTCGCCGTTCATCATTAATAACGGGGAAACGTGAGTGACCAGATTCAATTACTACTGGCAGCAGTTCAGGCAAATGTGCTTTTTCATAAATAACTGTAATTTTGGCATGAGGCACCATAATATCTCTTACGTGTATATCAGAGATTTGTAATACTCCTTCTAGCATTTTCAGCGCTTGTGCATTGAGTAAATTGCGTTGTTTAGCATAATACAATAACTCAATAAGTTGTTTTCTATTTCTTGGTCCTTGTTTGAAAGCTTGATGAACACGTGTTAACCAGGGCTGACGATTTTTTTTAAATTTAATTTTATCGTCAGATATAGGGGTTTTCATAACCTAATTCCTTTAATAATTGAATTTCTACAGTTTCCATTTTGCTAGCATCTTTATCATGAATATGATCATAACCTATCAAGTGTAAACAACCATGAATAATAAGGTGTGCCCAATGAGCTAGACGAGTTTTTGCTTGTTGTTTAGCTTGTTGATTAACAAGTACGGCGCATATCACTAAATCGCCCAAAAAATTAGAAGCAATTCCAGGTGGCGGTTCAAAAGGAAAAGATAAAATATTAGTAGGACCTTTTTTATGTCGATAAGTCTTATTAAGCTCAGCACTTTCCTTTTTACTAACGAGCCGTATGTTTACTTCGTTAGGCCCAACTTGCTTTGTCAAAGCTTTGTTTACCCATCTCTGCAGGAAATAACGGCTAGGAATAAAAGTGTTACTAGCAATAGCTTGTATCGTGATTTTAATGCGCTTTTCTTTGATTTTCGTTTTGCGCATAGGCTTGTAGTATTGCTTGTACCAATGTATGCCTAACAATATCTTGCATTTCAAACTCAGTAAAGCTAATACCTTTTATATTTTTTAAAATATTTAAACAATGACATAAACCTGATTCTAGGCCACGTGGTAAATCGGTTTGTGTCGTATCACCACTCACAACTACTTTGGAATTAAATCCGATGCGCGTTAAAAACATTTTCATTTGTTCTTTCGTCGTATTTTGTGCTTCATCTAAAATAATGAAAGCATCATTTAAGGTGCGGCCGCGCATATAAGCTAATGGAACGACTTCAATAATATGTTGTTCGACAAGTTGCATAACTAATTCAAAACCGAGCATATCATTCAGCGCATCATAAAGTGGACGAAAATACGGATCGAGCTTTTGCGAAAAATCGCCAGGTAAAAAACCTAATTTCTCACCGGCTTCAACTGCGGGTCTAACGAGTACTACTCGACTAATTTGTTCCTTTTCTAGCGCGGCTACTGCGCAAGCAACAGCTAAGTAAGTTTTTCCTGTCCCCGCTGGACCTAAACCAAAATTAATATCGTGATTTAAAATACGATCGATATATAAGCCTTGATTAGGGCTATGTGGTTTGATGGTTCCACGCTTGGTTTGAATCACTATACCTGGAGTTTTGGGAGGCTTTAGTGTCATATTGGGATCAGTTTGAGCAGTTTGTAGCACTAAATGAATAGTATTCGAAGTCAATGTGTTTTTTTTGCTGCCAGTTTCTGCGTAAAGATGGTGTAGTACCTTGGCAGCAATTTCAACAGCCGTGTTAGGACCATTAATTTGAAAGTCATGACCACGATTATAAATGCAAACGTTAAGTTTTTGTTCAATTTGACGTAAATGCTGATCAAATGGACCGCAAAGATTCGCTAAACGATGATTATCTTCGGGAATAAGTTGAAAAGTATAAGCTTGAGTATTCAATTTACTATTAATTCTCCTCTTAAAGAGTTTCTTAATACCTCAGTAATAGTAATAGGAACTAATCGCCCTATTAAGCGTGCGTGACCTCTGAAGTTAACCACGCGGTTATTTTCTGTGCGTCCTTGTAGTTCATCTTTATTTTTCTTAGAAGGACCTTCAACCAATATTTGATGGACCTTACCAATCATTTTTTTACTTAGGGCTTGTCCTTGAAATACTAGGAGATTTTGCAGGATCTGTAAACGTTGTTTTTTTTCAGCGGATGTTACATCATCGGAAAGCTCGGCTGCGGGTGTTCCGGGCCGACGACTATAAATAAAACTAAATGAATTATCAAAGCCTATCGACTCAACTAAATTAAGTGTGGCTTGAAAGTCTGCTTCAGTTTCTCCAGGAAATCCAATAATAAAATCTGAAGAAATAGCAATATCAGGACGAACTTTGCGCAATTTACGAATTTTAGATTTAAATTCTAATGCAGTGTAACCACGCTTCATGGCCGCTAAAACTCGATCTGAACCACTTTGCACCGGTAAATGCAAATGATCGGCTAATTTTGGTACATCAGCATATGCTTGAATAAGACGATCAGAAAATGCTAAAGGGTGAGAAGTAGTAAATCGTATGCGTAAAATATCCTCTATTGCAGAAATATAGCGAATTAAATCGGCTAAATCCGCAGTGCCGCCTTCATGGCGCGGGCCTTGATAATCGTTAACATTTTGACCTAACAATGTAATCTCACGTACGCCTTGTTCACTCAGGTGTACAATTTCTGCGAGCACATCATCTAAAGGGCGACTAATTTCTTCACCACGCGTGTAAGGAACTACACAAAAACTGCAATATTTGTTACATCCTTCCATAATAGATACAAATGCACGTGGACCTTCGGCTTTTGGATTGGGTAAATGATCAAACTTTTCGATTTCTGGAAAGGAAATGTCAACCACCGATCGTTTTTTTTCTAACACTTCATTGATCATATCCGGAAGTCGATGCAAAGTTTGAGGACCAAATACGATGTCCACAAAAGGTGCGCGCTGAATAATACCCGCACCTTCTTGACTTGCTACGCAACCGCCTACAGCGATAATGATGTGGGGTCGCAATGCTTTTATTTTACGCCATTGCCCGAGTTGGGAAAAAACTTTTTCTTGTGCTTTTTCACGAATAGAACAGGTATTTAATAAAATAACATCCGCTTCGTTGGGATCTTTAGTCAAGACTAAATGATGAGAATGAAATAAAAGATTATGCATGCTCGCCGAATCATATTCATTCATTTGGCAGCCATGCGTTTCAATATAGAGCTTTTGTAGCATAAATTTCTTGTTAATGATCGAGTTTTTCTTTTAATAGGTTATTTAATTGTTGTGGATTTATTTTACCACCCGAAGCTTTCATGACTTGACCGACAAAAAAACCAAATAGCTTATCTTTTCCTGCTCTGTAATCAGCTAATTGAGCAGGATATTTTATTAAAATCTCATCGATAAGCTTCAAGATTGCGGATTGATCGGTGACTTGTTGCAGATTTTTTTCTTGAATAATTTCATCACTATTTTTTTTGCTAATCCATAATTCTTCAAACACGTCCTTCGCTATGGTACTAGAAATAGTATGATCAGCAATACGTTGCAGTAGACCAGCGAGCCGTTTGGCATTAATAGGAGATTCAAGAATGCTTAAATTGGATTTGTTTAGAGAGGCAGCAAGTTCTCCCATGATCCAATTAACCGCTAATTTAGCAGGGACCTTTTCTTTGACAACATCTTCAAAATAGTCAGCTAATTCGCGAACAGCAGTGAGTAAGCTCGCATCATAAGCATTTAGTTTATATTCAGTTTGGAAACGAGCATGTTTTTTTTGTGGTAATTCAGGCAAGGTTTGCTTGATTTTTTCAATAAAGTCAGCATTGATGACGACAGGACATAAATCTGGATCAGTGAAATAGCGATAATCTTTAGCATCCTCTTTACTACGCATTGGACGAGTTTCTTGTTTATCAGTATCATATAAACGGGTTTCTTGATCGATATTTCCGCCCTTTTCTAAAACGTCAATTTGACGATCAATTTCATATTGAATGGCTTTTTCAATAAAACGAAAAGAGTTTAAATTTTTAATTTCTACACGTTTCCCCAATTGTTTTTGGTTGGCTCTACGTACAGAGACATTGGCATCACAACGAAATGAACCTTCTTGCAAATTACCATCCGAAATATCCAAATAACGAACCAGTGTATGTAGTGTTTTAAGATAAACGACAGCTTCTTTTGGTGAAGTTAAATCAGGTTCTGAAACAATTTCTAATAATGGGGTTCCGGCGCGATTCAGATCGATACCACTCATATTTTCGAATCCTTCATGCAAAGATTTTCCAGCATCTTCTTCTAAATGCGCGCGCGTAATACGAATAATTTTTTGTTCTCCATTTTCTAGTGCTATTGTTAGCTGTCCTCGTCCGATAATAGGATTTTCATGTTGGCTGATTTGATAACCTTTAGGTAGATCAGGATAAAAATAATTTTTACGTGCGAAAATTGAATAATTGGGAATATCTGCTTGGATGCTTAAACCAAATTTAATCGCCATATTTACGGCTTCTGCATTTAAAACGGGTAGCACACCAGGTAAAGCTAAATCTATCGCACACGCTTGTGTGTTGGGTTCAGCGCCATAAGCGGTAGCAGCACCTGAAAAAAGCTTTGACTGGGTTGATAATTGAACATGAACTTCAAGTCCTATAACCGATTCCCAGGTATCAGCAGATTTCTCGGGTGATTCGAGCTCACAAGTGTGTGTAGATTTTTTGTGTTCAGCCGAGGTCATAGATTGAAATTCTCCGGTATTTTTTTATGCCAATCGGTCACTTGTTGATAACGATGTGCGGCATTCAATAATTTTGCTTCAGTAAAAGGACTGCCAATGAGTTGCATCCCTAAAGGAAGCCCATCAACAAAGCCTGCCGGAATTGAAATAGCGGGTAGGCCTGCTAAGTTGATAGCGATGGTGTAAATATCCGATAGATACATACTGACTGGATCATTGATTTTTTCACCTAATTTGAACGCAGTAGTCGGTGTGGTAGGTCCTAGAAGGATGTCAACTTGTTGAAATGCTTGTTTAAATTCTTGGATTAAGAGAGCACGAATTTTTTGTGCTTTTGCATAATAAGCATCATAAGAACCAGCGGATAAAACATAAGTACCCATCAACAGCCGACGCTTTACTTCATTGCCAAATCCCTCGCCGCGAGTTCTTTCGTATAAATCTTTTAAATCATTAGGATTACTGCAACGATAACCATAACGCACACCATCATAGCGAGCAAGATTGGAGGAACATTCGGCTGATGCAATAATATAATACAGCGGAATAACTAAATGACAGTTGGGTAAGCTAACACTGCTAATTTTTGCACCTAACTTTTCGTAAAGTTTAATAGCGGCTTGGATAGTTGTTGCTACTTTAGGGTCAAGGTCTGCGGAAAAATATTCTTCGGGTAATCCAATTTTTAGGCCTTCGAGCGAATCATTCAGTGTCAACATATAGTTGGGAGCCGGTCGATCAATACTCGTCGAATCTTTCTCATCAAAACCTGCCATGACATTCATTAAAAGAGCAGCATCTTCCGCTGTCTGTGTCATTGGACCGGCTTGATCTAAGCTAGAGGCAAAAGCAATAAGCCCATAGCGCGATACGCGGCCATAAGTGGGTTTGAGTCCGGTAAGATTACACAATGCGGCAGGTTGTCTTATAGAGCCCCCAGTGTCTGTACCCGTTGCAGCAGGCGTTAATCTGGCAGCAACCGCAGCACTAGAGCCACCGGAAGATCCCCCGGGTACACGTGAAATATCCCAAGGGTTTTTTACTGCACCATAGAAACTGTTTTCATTGGATGAGCCCATGGCAAATTCATCCATGTTTGTTTTACCCAATAGCACGGTTCCAGCTTCATTAAGCCGACTAACTAAGGTTGCGTCATAAGGAGCAACAAAATTTGCTAACATTTTCGAAGCACAGCTTGTTTTAATACCCGCAGTACAAAAAATATCTTTATGTGCGAAAGGAATACCTGTCAATGGCCCAGCACTGCCTTTTTGGTATTGTGAATCAGCCCGTTTGGCTTGTTCTAGTGCTAGGGATGGTGTGACAGTAATAAAACTATTTAAGGTTTTATCATATTTATCGATACGCGCTAAGAAAAGTTGTGTTAATTCTGTACTCGATACTTTTTTTGCTCGAAGCGCGCTAGATAACTCAGCGATCGTATAGTTATGCATATTTATTAATCTCTAAAGTTATTCTAAAACAAGGGGGACACAATAAAGGCTTGCCTCAGTATACTCAGTGAGTTGCTGAAAATCTTTCCTATGAACAATTTCTGTAATTTTGTCAGCACGTAAGCGTTGTTTGATGCCAAAAGGGTGAGCGACGGGTTGTACTGAGGTGGTATCTACAGCACCCATTTGCATTGCTAGCTTAAAAATGCCTTGTAGGCTTTTTAAATACTGAGTGGCTTCTTCAGGGTTGATTTGTATCCTAGCTAAATCAGCAATTTTATTAACTTCTTCAAGCGTAATCACCATCGTGAGCAAAACTCCAAATCTAGTACTATAAAAAGCTCGGTATTATACCTATTACGCTTAGATTTGCGAATCTGTAAATATTATGACGTAGCGACTCGTATACTCTGCGACTTTAATTTTTCCTATCTTATGAGGTTGCTTGCATAAAATCTTCTAGATTTGCTAAAGTGCGTAGGCACGCACTATATTGTGTTGGTAAACGCTCATACGTAGGTGGTCAACTTTATGCTAAGCAAATTCCGCGGTTTAT
This sequence comes from Tomocerus maximus, assembly GCA_019776445.1. Classification (NCBI taxonomy): domain Eukaryota; kingdom Metazoa; phylum Arthropoda; class Collembola; order Entomobryomorpha; family Tomoceridae; genus Tomocerus; species Tomocerus maximus. The sequence goes on along the minus strand of JABASH010001688.1, from coordinate 3,829 downwards.
TTTCTAAAGACATCTCCATAGATTTAGGCACGGCAAATTCATTAATTTATGTTCGTGGCGAAGGAATTGTCCTTAATGAACCGTCCGTAGTCGCTATCCGTTTAGAAGAGGGCAATCAACGTCGCGTACTTGCAGTAGGCTGGGAAGCTAAGCGCATGCTAGGGCGTACTCCTGGTAATATTAGTGCGATACGACCTTTAAAAGATGGCGTGATCGCTGATTTTTATGTGACTGAAAAAATGCTACAACATTTCATTAGTAAAGTGCATCAAAATCGTTTTTTACGTCCTGCCCCTCGAATTTTGGTTTGTGTCCCCTGTGGATCAACGCAGGTTGAGCGTAGAGCTATTCGCGAATCGGCTTTAGGTGCGGGTGCCAGAGAAGTTTATTTGATCGAAGAGCCTATGGCTGCGGCTATTGGCGCAGGCATGCCAGTTGACGAAGCTCGCGGATCATTAGTGGTTGATATTGGAGGTGGAACGACGGAAGTTGCCGTTATTTCTTTAGGCGGAGTGGTCTATTCACAATCAGTTCGTATTGGAGGAGATCGATTTGATGAAGCCATCGTCAATTATGTTCGACGTAGTTACGGAAGCTTAATTGGTGAACCCACCGCAGAGCGGATTAAGCATGAAATTGGTACCGCTTTTTCTCTATCTGAGGTGCGTGAAATTGAAGTGCGTGGGCGGAATATTTCAGAAGGTGTTCCCAGAGCGTTTGTTTTGAACAGTAATGAAATTTTAGAAGCCTTGCAAGAACCATTATCCAATATTATTGGAGCCATACGTACTGGCTTAGAACAAACACCACCTGAATTAGCCGCAGATATTTCGGAAAGAGGAATGGTCTTAACAGGCGGTGGTGCATTACTAAGGAATTTAGATCGATTAATTACCGAAGAAACCGGTATGCCCGTCGTTGTAGCAGAAGATCCATTAACCTGCGTTGCGCGGGGTGGCGGTCGTGCACTCGAGATTATCGATGAAATGGGTGGAGATTTTCTAGTCAAAGATTAGCAGGTAAGCACTATTAAACTATTATTTAACCGTGGAAAAACCTCTTTAGGGTTAAGGTTAGTTTTTTTTGTTCTTTTATCCTTGTTGCTGATTCTATTGGATTACCATCATTATTTACCGTCACTACGTCGTATATTAAACAACGTGGTAGCACCCTTGCAGTATATGGTAGATGCTCCAGTACAGTTATTTCACAATATAAACAGTAACTTTGTAACGCGACAAAAGATACAATCTGAAAATGCGACTTTAAGTACACAGCAAGTATTATTACAAGCTAAATTACAGCGTTATGGGGCTTTAGAAAGTGAAAATAGACAATTAAATCAACTATTAGCTGCGACTGAGCATCTAAAAAAACAACATCTTCGTTTGGCACGACTCTTACTGGTTAATGCCGATCCTTTGTTGAATGAAGTGTTAGTTGATAAAGGACAATCCGATGGCGTTAAGGTAGGTCAGCCGGTGTTAGATGCCAATGGCGTGATGGGCCAAGTCATCAGCGTCGATTTTTTAAGTAGCCGTGTACTATTGCTCACCGATTTTCGTAGTGCGATTCCCGTTCAAGATGTTCGTAGTGATGCACGTGGTATTTTAGTAGGACGAGGTCGACTCGCGAAGCTTTTATTAAAAGATATACCTGGCACAGTAGATATTAAAGTAAATGATCTATTGGTTACTTCAGGTTTAGGCGGGCGTTACCCAGCAGGTTATCCTGTGGGTGTCGTCAGTGTCGTTAACACGAATGTTGCTACACAATTTGCTAGTATACAGGTTGATCCGAGTGCACAATTAAATAGAAATCGGCCGGTATTATTAATTTCTTCAGCCAATACGCCGACTTCTGAAGTAAATTCAAAAGCTAAAACCATCTCACGCGCTGTTAAAAAATAGGATAGCGGAATGAAACCACTTTATTTTTCTACCTTATTTCTCGTTGCGATTAGTTTTTTTGCGGCGATTATACTTAATATTATTCCATTACCACCTGCTTTGACATTATTTTTTCCTTTATGGTTACCATTGGTTTTAATTTATTGGATCATGGTATTGCCTGAGCATATTCATTTTACTTTAGCTTGGATACTCGGATTATTTATTGATGTCTTATATGGTAGTTGTTTGGGGGAGCATAGTTTAGCTTTATGTGTGGTCGCTTATTTAGCTTACCGTTTTCATCTACAATTTCGGATGTTCCCATTGCCGCAACAAATATTATTTATTTTTGTTATGCTAATGATCTATCAAGTTGTGCTGATTTTGATCCAAACATGGCTTGGATTTCCGGTTGATTTTCGTTGGGCATGGCTTCCTTTACTAGTGAGCGCCTTAGTTTGGCCATTAATGAGTAATGTGCTGAGAATAAATCCTTTAGATATGCGTCATTAGTTTTTAGTATGGATTTTTTTATTAAAACTATTTAATAGCGGTATACTAATAAACTATTACAGTGGTTAAGAAAATTAAGGAGTTTATATGAATATAACAAAAGATTCCGCAGGCCCAGCTGATTATGATAGACGTATTCATTGTATCGTCCTACATTATACAGTTTTAGACGAAGACGATTCTCGTGATACGCTTAAACATGGAGGCGTGAGCGCGCATTTTTTAATCCCTAAAACAGCTAAATCTGATGGTACTGATGTATGGCAATGTGTCGATGAAGCCGATCGTGCATGGCATGCAGGGCTTAGTAGTTGGCAAAATCGAAGTGATCTTAATGCTATATCGATAGGTATAGAAATAGTTAATTATGCTTATGGTTTAATACAGGATTCAGGAGAAGTATTGTTTACTTATCAAGTTGAAAGCAAACTTAAAGAATTTATTTTACAAGCTTTGCAAGAAAAGGATAAAATTTTATACCGGCTTTTAACTGAAGAAAAGTTATTAACTGCATTTTTATCTGATATGAGACGTGGTTTAGTGCCGCCGCGTGACCGTCAAACCTATAAAGAAAAGGTGTCCATAGAATCAATAGCTAAATACAAGAAATTGACTAAAGAATGGCGTAAAAAAAACGATGCTTTTCAACATATCAAACAAGAAGACCTATATCAATTGGAAAAAGCCGGTAAGCTCAAATGGGATGAATTTACTGAGCATCAACATCTTATGCTGGTGAAATTACTAAAAAAATTAATTAAAGAGTTACGAATTAAAGATGGCGATATAATACGTTATGAAATTGACCCTACCGCTATTATTGGTCATTCAGATATTGCTCCTGGTCGCAAGCAAGATCCTGGTCCTAAATTTCCATGGAAATATTTAGCCGATCGCAACATAGGCGCTTGGCCAGATGAACAGTTGGTAGCGATGATTGAAAAAGAAATTCAGATTGAGCAAGCGATTGATTATAAATGGATACAAGATAATCTGCGACTTTATGGTTATAAAATAGAATCTACTGGCCAATTCGACGAACAAACTCGCGATGTGATATGTGCTTTTCAAATGCATTTTGAACCTGAAAATTATTCTGGAGAACCGAGTGTAAAAACCATTAGCATCTTAGAAGCATTAATAAAAAAGTATTATCCAAGCAAGCAATCAGATTATCCTCGTTGTTTAATAGTTGTGTAATTAGTTAACAATCCTTATTTTCATCACAATGTTGGTCCTACTTTATTAGGGCAACATTGTTTCTTTTTAAGCATCTATTTTTTATCAGTAAAGCTTTTGTTAAATGTTTCTTATGGTTAATAAGTTACTTATCAGTGTGTAACTTGTTGTATAAGCTGTGAAAAAGTCCTTGAAAACTTGTGGATAATGCAATCTTTTGCTAAAGTTGTTATACGTGATTGTAT
>JABASH010001687.1:0-24359 GCA_019776445.1 Tomocerus maximus | reverse complement strand
TGCCTACACCCGATTGTTTCGGTTTATTCTGAATTAAATGTAGTGAATCGAAGTATAAAATCTAACATTTCCACAGTAATGCTGAACAGGAATTGAGGAATTAGTAACCAAAAACATTGTGTCTATTGAAGTGGAGACTGACCATGCATTGCTTAAAAATACTGTACATTACATACATATATTACCCTGTGTTTACGTCTGCTTGGGAAACAAATCTAGCTAATCTAAAAAAGCTAAAGGAAGCTTAAAAAACTTTAGTGTAGAAATAAATTAGCATAAAAGAATAACCCGTTGGACACGAAAAAATCTTTCACGTTACTTCAATTTCAATCCTATATTCCAAAGGATTGTTATTGTTTTGACCTTCTACTTTACTTTCATATGATTGATATCATCCATGTGCTTATCTTTACATTTGCTGCCCCTGCCCAAATATATTCTGTTGTAGTATGCAGTAATTTTTTTTAATTTTGGTTAATAATTATTCCTGGTAATTCCAATTGAAATTGCTGTGCTGTATGCCCAACAAAATATATTATACGTACTGTATTATACTGCAACTGGTTATTAAATAGGTTCAATAGGTTCAGGAAATTTATTATGCTTGCACAGTAAAGTAACATTCGCTGATAGCGAAGTAGTTAATGAACTTTAGAAAAAATGAATTGTATAAATAATCATTCTGGAACATTACGGACACGGAGCTATAAAATTTACGGAACTATAAAACTATGCGTATACCAAACTGACTGTATGGTCAGGTAGGTTATGGTCAGTGTGATAGTTATTGGTAAATAATTTAGTAATATAAAGAAAAAAAGCAATGCTTTAAATCTGTAGTCCTAAGTATTAAGTACGTTCCATGTACTATGTACTGCTATGTTATGTTGTACACGATGTACATGCGAATTAATCTTGTTTACTTCCGGATGTTTATAAAAGGATTTGCTTGCTGATTGCAGTTATAAATTATAGTATATACCTTGTGTTTTGCGCTGTATGTATTTGGTTTCAATCTATCTGGTGTGCAGTTTTGGTTTGCTTTTGCTCCTGATGTGCTGCAGAATTGTGTGCCGTATGGCTACCACGTTTAGCAGCGACCTGGAGATTGAATGGATTTAGTGTGGAGGTGGAACCACAAAGACACAATGCAGTTTGGCGGATCGATATTCTATCTGATTTAATTATTTGACACAATAATCGGTAGTGGTAGTGATGATGTCATTGAGACAAAGCATCTCATCTATGATATAGATATTACCGGTTCTGCGGTCAAAGATAATAACAATATATCGAATAATCGAATGAAATAAGTGAAAAGCGAGGCGAGATTGCTTGCGTAGCATGTTTCTATTAGTCAAGGTCATTTAGTATTGATGCTCTTAAATGAAATTATATGGCTAGGTATAAAGGAAGAGCTAAAAAACTAACTGATTTAGGTAGGTAAATGCTATTTATTAATTGTTATATTTTTGCATAGGCATTCCTTTATAGTTAGTTTATAGTTGGTTCTAATAAGCCTTTATAGTTGGTTTGTATTGTACTTCTTAATTTACTTATAGCGTACCGAATACCTGATTAATTAATTTTCAAGTGCAAGTTGTCTTTAAATCCTTGTTTGACATTTTGATTGGTACTTTTTGAAGTTTGTACTATAATGCAAGTTTAAATGTTTAAATTGTATATCATGTTCAGTAGATGTTTACCCACATTGTATACCAAAATACCAATAATTGTAAATTAAATACCTGAAAGTTGAAATTGCATTATTGCATGCATGTGTGATGTAATGAACAATGAATCATCTAAACTAAACTGGAACGTATGTTTATCATAAATGCATGTAAGTAAGTATGGCATTGTGCTATTTGTCGTGTGTAAGTTTTTCATGTAGCATGTGACCAGCTACTATGAACTTACGATCACAAACCATCAGTTAGCTTGTGTATTTTATCAGACCACACTCTGTAGATAAATACCACTTATCATTCCATTATATTATTATTACTAACAGAATTGAAGGAAAATTATTATGCTGTTTCCTGTTTTGTGACTACTCGAGATAGTAGTAGATCGACTGATCCACCCACATTATTAATACTTTTTATTGGGTTAAAGAAAGATTAGGCAAATGGTTTAGTAATAATATAGACTAGCAGCTTTAGAGTGGTTATTAATGGAATTTATTCCTCATACATGCGAAATACAAGTATATGTCTAGTCTAGGTAGTTGGTTTCCACATGCACACACACACATACAATAGCCATAGAAATGTTTAACAGTATTTGAAGACGAAGAGTAGTGATTTAATGGAATGGAACATTGCTACATCATTTTACATTTCCGTTCAACATGCAAAGTTTTTGTTGTACTAGTATTCGTGAAGGAACTGACCTTGCTTATTGTTTGCTGCGGTGCATTATGGACAGTTTATGGTACAAAATAGTTTTCCAAATATAAAGTGCAATCAGTCTAATGTCAGGATGCTCCGGTAATTTGTACGACATTATTATGGAAAGTATGCGCGTCATTTCCTACGTTAGCTCATTAAATTAGTGTAGCAGGATCAGGTAGCTAAAAGCTGCACGCTTGTTCGTTTGCATTTTGCATGTAATTTGTCACCAATTTTTGGGAAGAAAGTGACTCGAACTGTTATTGATGGGCAAAATTTACTGAAGTTGGATGCGCTTTTATAAAGAACTCCTCGAGTCACTTTGTGGTCCTTGATCCGTATTGGCCTATCGTACCAATACCAAGTGCATGTCTTTCATTGTAGAAAAACATCAGTTTTATTTCCTATCAGCAGTCGACTAGTCTTGATTAATAAACATGTGTTGTGAGTGTGAGTATACGTACATTCCACGGATCGTGTTTTAATATTAGAAGTTAAAATTATCTTATCAATTCTTGACAATAAATTACTCAGTCTTACTTTTACTTAAGTCCTTCTACTCACGTATGAATTACTAGTTTGTGAAGGGTAATAATAATATTATAATATTTTGTATAATGTATAATTTTTAATGCTTCCGAAATAATAACAATCGCATCTCATTTCCGTTCTTCAGTTATGGGTCTATAGATGGATATATTATTTGACGTTGGACTGAATTGTATTTAGCTTTGGTACATTAACATTACTACATTGCATTTTGGTCTGATCAGATCCAACTGGTCAGAGATTTAGAACAAATGCGAAAATTGTTGCTGTTTTATTACTATTATAATAGTATACTAGGTCCTCTTCTAGTTACACAATGTATAATGTATCAATATGTAATAGTTGATATTTGCAAATTTCCATACCCTATCCTAATATATATTTAGCTCGTCTAGTCTAGACGTATTACATTATTAGAGCTATGAATCAACTATAACGTACTTATGTGAAAACTGGGGAGTAGTAAAAAGCTTTGAATGTCTATCCACGCAACTGGCTTTCTGAAAGGGAATTCTTAATTCTATGAATAAATTCTTTTCTAGAAAAATAATTATACTTGGGTGTAGGTAAGAAGGAATGGTATGTAATAAATAGGCAAGGTAAATTTGAACTTTCTTAGAACTATGTAACCTCCTAAGAATGTGAATGTCCTGGGCTAGCCGTGCTCTGTTTCTGTTAGTACTGTTAGTCATCTTCTTGTCTGCTTTAGGACTAGGACACCATATAGAATGGCTTAGTCATGCACGAAGAAACCCATGAGTAATGCGGGAATCGGAATAATGCTTGGTTTCTGCAGGGAAAGACATATTATGCATTATGGATGTGTGAGTAGGTATTAGTACAACAAAAAAGTTTTCCTATTTTGGTAGAAGTGTCTACATATGCATATGCAATATAATATTAGGTAGATGAGGAATGGTAAAATGACATTACTGACTCGTGCATCATGATCGTGGTAGTCTATGTGTACTGTCATATTGTTTGTTACTCGTTACTTGCAGTACAAAATATAAAACGTACAATTCGGCATGACTAAAAGGTATATTTTTATTAAACTGGTTATGTAGATGTGGGACAAGCCATGCAAGCCCGGTTTGCTGATGTCAGTCAGAAGTACTTTTAGACTAGCTATTCAAATGGACTTCGCATAATATTGGCTAACTAGCTTAAATAATACATAGTCAATCAATGTCAATGCCATCCTAATAAAGATGACACGATGCCAGTGACACTCTGTGAACGTGATACTAGTATTCTTTTGTGTGATAGTCAATAGTATGTATGAAAATTTGTTTTCGTCAAGTTTTACAGGCTGCATTGTGCATAATAGTGTAAAATATTATTTTTGTAAAACATTTTGGAATCTAAACCAAACTTACGAAACTGAAGATTCAGTTCTCAGTTGTTGGTTACTCTTTTTTTTACCTTTAAGTATATGTTTAATTTTTTTCTCCATTTGCTGTACGAACCTGATTAATTATTTGGTTGGAAAAAGACGTTATTGCATCTGCATTTCTGTCTGAGTCATGTACACGAAAAGCCGCAGACGACGGGGCTGTGCATTAAATACTGATGTGGTTAAGTCAGGCCATGACTAGGACTACTACTTTCAAACATGCAAACGCTAAGCAAAGTGCAATATTGCTGAGTGGATTAGCTGGTAGTAGTTTTCTGTGCTTCGTGGTATTAGTTTATTTGCCAATGTAAGGTAGGAGCATTTCTTTCCTGGTGTACATAAAATTTCATAGTGTTGGTTGCATCAGCTTCTTTGTCGTTTTCGTTGCTGTCTATATAATATAGCATTCATTACCTTTGAACATTTTAGTAACTCAAAAGATAAACTTGAACGTAGGTATTGCATGTTCAAGCTCAGCTCATGTATGTATGTGTACAGTAGTATATAAGTATACATTGTGTAAAGGACAATTCAGAGAAGGTTGTGCTCTTATTGTCTTGCGTCGCATGCAGAATGTGCAAAACTGCATTGTCAAGGATATTTTGTAGATTGTGATTTCGTCTTTCGTGACGGTAGTTTAGAAGGGTTTTATGCAATACAGAGCGCCACCTTATCACTCAGAATGGCAGTGAGAGTTGCGCAAATTCTTTTGCAGATGAAGTTCTTGTGACTTTATTTTATTAGCAAGCTGCTCGTCGGGAGCAGTCCTAGAGTAATATGTAGCTTTAAGACTGTCTTTATTTTCAACTAGTCGACAACTGTCGAGTCGGGTCGAGTCTAAATCTGGATGTCTCAAAGTGATAGAATGTGAGTTGTTAGTCTTATGCCCTATAGAATACAATATTATTGTGGCATGGCACTACAGATTATACTTATTGTACGTATACAGATTAAGGAAGTATTCTAGGATCGTATTCCAGACAATGCGATATTGTATGTCGTATGTCTGTATCATTCTGTCTACTTGTTCCATTGATAAGATTAGAATGTACATGCTAACAATATAGCTATCAAATGAGATGCTTTCCTACACGGCATTCATTATATGTTGCATTATGCACAATGCAATTAGTGAGTATCGTACATAAAAGATGACTTTGGGTGTTCTACTAACTCCTGACGGATAGCTTCATATAATAAACTAACTGTGTCTGTCTGCAGTAAGTAAAACTCTATACGTGTCCCGTGTCCATACGTTGCATTATACATAATAGGAAATTGCACATACATTTGGCCTGGGTACTTTATACCCTCGGTACCCAACATACATAATTGTAACATGTTAAGCCTTGATGCATTTAAACGCACTAACACAAATCTATGTTTACATAGCTGCGCTGTCCAAAAGTATGGATTTTAAAGAACATTGACTCCTATTGTAATTCAGTACCTAGCCGGAATTTCAAGGAACCGAATAGTAAACTTTTATGATCTACTATTGACAATATAGGAATGCCAAATTCGAAATTATCGATTGCGAATATAGGTAGAAAGAAGCTTTATATTTTGTCATTATCACTATTTACTGACTTTCATACCTGAATTGGTTGGTAGTTTGTTTTATTAATATCCGAATTTCGACAGTTTCAGTTTGAAAGAAAGTATTAGTTTAGCTTTGACAATTGCATTTTCCATGTCATAAACTACTATCATCTTACTATCCTACATATTTTTTGCTCCTGCTTTTTATTTCGACATTACTTTTGTAGTGTTCAGCAGGGAGCAATTTATTTTTGATAACTCCTTTTGGAAAGGACGCGTAATGGTTTACATAAGTTTTTTGTAAGAATAAGAATTAGTTAATCTTACTTTTCGTCCAATACTGGCCTAAAGAATTTGGAACGCAGCCAGAAACTTTCGTAATATATGTAATACTATATAGCACTCGTATTTCTCCCAATCCCGATATCCCTTATGATTTGGTAACATATTTGTACTTTTAGACTTTTCTTCTGTAGTAGTTTTTGTCAAGATAAAATGCACACGTGGTAGTTGTACTTTGGCACTTTCTATAGATATTGTCATTTCTCAGTTACACTTTTATATGTGAATCTTGGTACATGAAGCAAGACAGATGGCCGAAGCTGCAGATAACGTTCTTGAAAAGGCAGGTTAACCCAAATATTTACTGATGAATATGACGATGATATTTTGAGGAAAAACTGAAGTATACGCTTAGATATGTACTTATTTGATTTATTTGTGATTTGTGTAGATTGTGGAAGTAAGAAGGAAGTTAAATAATGTGTTTGACAAAAAAAAGAAACAGCAAGTTTTAGTAAAGCTATTCATTACTTAAGATCTAAAGCATTTCAATCTGAAAAGAAAGTTGCATAAGAATTATGAAGGGATCTTTGTTTCAAAAATAATTTAGTTTATTTTTATTTATCTTTCTAGGTTGATCAGAGAGATGTACCAGGTATCGACTGTGCCTACTTGGCAATGGACACGGAAGAAGGCGTGGAAGTAGTGTGGAATGAAGTGCGATTCTCGGAGAGAAAAAATCTGAAGGCTCAAGAGGAAAAAATACGCCAAGTATTTGATAATCTTACTCAGCTGGAGCATCCAAATATTGTCAAGTTTCATAAATATTGGATGGAAACTCACTCTGATAAGCCTAGGGTATAAAATGTTTATTGCGTTCTGCGAAGATTCTGTTATATTACAGTTTTTATTTGATGTACAGTATGCATGAACTACTGAACAAAGATATTGGCTCGTTTTGTTTGGTTAAAATCGATTCAAGCTGCTTTTGATTTTGTGAAGAAATATCGATTTAATTTACTTATTGTTAACTAGATAGCTATGTTATGAGCAAACATGCGACACGAAATGATAATAATATATTCCATGCAGGTGTAGCTATTGAGTTAAGTTAAGACTATGGGTTGCTTTGCTCAGTATTGAAATGATAATATTATCTATCTATGCCGTAGGCCGTATGCCACTACAATATTTGTTTAATTACTGACACACAAACGTATTAAGCATGTTAATTGACATAACTAGTCAAGTTGTCATATTATGTTGTGTAAAAAGCTTATTCTTTTTCTGACTCAATTTGTGACTTTGTGGCCTGTTCTTCTCGGTCATAATATTTTATTTAGATATGACATATCGTAAATTGTGTATCTGAAGACTTAAAATCAGCGTTTTATATTGTATTTCAAGTAATTCATATCAAATACTGTATTTTACATTCTTAGTTTACTTATATCTGAAGCTCACAAGATGAAATATGTCTTACTTTACGGACTTTACCGTTATATGTCAATTAGAGAGCTGTTTGTCATTTGAACTGAAGTGGACATTAGAAATGTCAAATATTGAATTGTTAACTGTTTTCAAACTCAGCCTAATTTCCATTCCACTTTAAAGCATTATTACAACAACGATCAGTTGTGGCCTGTTAAAAACGAAAAATGTTTGGCAATAATGACCTACAAAATCAAAAGCAGCTTATGTTTAAACTATTCAGAATAGTTACTGTAATGTATGTTGCAAGTACTAATGGAAACTAATTATTATTACGTAATTGCGATTTTAGGTAGTTTTCATAACAGAATACATGTCATCTGGTTCTCTGAAGCAGTTTCTTAAGAGGACAAAACGAAATGTGAAAAGACTCCCTCTGCAAGCTTGGAAAAGATGGTGCACACAGATTTTGTCAGCTTTGAGGTAATTTTATTTGACAAGTAGTGTTTCTGTGTTGTATACTAAATGCTATGCTGTAGTGTATTCTTATACGTATATATTTGCAGATATAAAGCAAATATTATTTCCTGCTGCACTGGCTGTTACCAGTTAGATGTAGTATTGGAAGATTAGGATTATAGGAATACATTTATTTATTTTGCTGCGTTTTTTCCAGTGCAGTGTCATTAAATACTCATGATGTTATCCTCCTCTATACTGTTTTGCTTACTTAGTGTCATCCTGTCATCTGTCTGTTTAGCATGAACATAAATGTCGTGGAAGAGGAAGATTAAGATTAAACTACATAGTATATGATTGATTCTTCTAAATATGAACTATCGATGAATCATGTTGACTCTTGAGACACGAGTTCTCAACGTGAAAACCTTAATATATATTATATGTAAAATATTTGTACGCTTGACGTAATATGAAAGGGAAAAGGTATACACGACACGAGTACAGGATCCTCAGATTTCAGTTATAACTTTATAACTTACAGTACTTAAATAAGTAGTAATTATATTATGTGTAGTTTTAACTTAGATTGCTGTAGCCAAATGTATCATTCAACTATTAATGTATCTTACGCGTGTTAGTATTACATAGATTGGCAAAATTATAAATTGCATCAACCACAGAAATCAGAAAACTTTGCTGTTAGTCATGTAATAAGGAATTTAATTTTACTTCGTCATCTCTTCGTTAATCGCATAAAGTGAAAATGTGGCGACGAGACAATGTCTGTGTCTACTCTGTGATGTGACAGTAAGGAAATCCCTAGCATTCTATTTTGACCAGTTGCAATATGGAGCACAAAATAGTTGCCAAATCACTTACGTGCTATGCAACATAGTTGATTATATTATAGAAGTAAATGGCTTTCACCCAATTATTTTTGTCTGCCATGCGTTAAGTGGGGCTAGGCTAGGGCACAGGCACAGCCACTGCAAATGAATGATATTAAGTGAGACAGCAACTAGTTATGCGGTACTCTGTAAACGACGATTAAAATTGTGGTACAATATTGAATGAGTGAATGATGACGTGAGTGAATACCTTTTGTTTTTTGGAGTAGAGTAGGGATTGATTAGTTGCTATATATAAAGATACATTTTTAAGTAAACAACAAAAATTGGTTATGTAAGTAGAACGTACTGGATACGAGTGAACATTAGTACTATTACCACCTATTACATGGAACCTAACCAAGGGTTTAAAGTTACATTGTTTTACGTAGATAATAAAAGTAAACTTGTTAAGTGTAGGTTTATGGGGAAGTAAAAAAGAGTTTTTTGCTTTCAAAGAGAGCGGAAACAAATTGGCTGACGATGAGTCTCTTTAAAAGTGGAACAATCGCAATTGAGTTGTATTCATACAATTCACATAGTCGTGTCATATAAAAGGCTAATCATGTTTTCAGATAACTGCAAATTGGGAAAGAGGGATTAGGGAATTAGGGAAGGAAATAAAGTATTTTTAACTTTCTGTTTGTTGTTACTATATACTGCGTATATTATGTACGGTTTAAGGCTTTATTTACTTTACTTTGGTTTACCTCTTTCTAAAGTTGTCTCTCATCACATTTTGCTTACAAATGTGTACCATGTCAAATGATATAAATTTTATTGCATTTCACACAGTGTGTGAGAACATTGCTACCGAAAACCATTAAATTTGATTGATGGTGTTATGTTTGTCTTCCTGTTTGTTTTTCAGCTATTTGCATTCCTGTGCACCATCAATAATCCACGGGAATTTGACTTGTGATACGATTTTCATTCAGCACAATGGTCTCGTAAAAATCGGATCAGGTACCTGCCTTTTTTTGTTCTAAAGCTCTTTACTTTACCACTGAAGAAAAACATATGCTTTATTCTGACAAAAATTGCCCTGCCGTTCAACTGAGAACTAGTTTCGCATTTCGCATTCGCAGTATGTTAATAATACACTTATATATACTTATATATATGCCAATCTTATAGAAGTTATAGTAGTAAGAAACAAAAAATATAGCAAGTATTGCAAAGTATGTAATTTCAAAGTAAGCAGTAAGCAGACTTAAGTAAATGATTTCGTTTCTTATCCTTATATATAAAGTTCCATATATTGACTAAGGGATATAACAGAAGGAATTTAATGCCTAAGTAAAAGTTGCTATATTATAAGCTTAGTAGAAACGTCTAGACACCTATGCAGTTCAAAGTAGTAAGTCGTGTTGCTGTTACTACGATAGGCTTTTTATGGATCTTGATTTACTGATCCTGAATCATGAAAGTAACGATGAGTGAGAGTGCCCAGCGCCTGGCGCTAGTGGTATGTTAGGGATGTAGTGTTGATAATGATATAATGACAAAGACGTATGGGCAGCAATATAATTGCTATCAAGTTAAATAGTCTGCATCATAGTATGCCTACGTGTGTATGTAATTATCTTAGGGTTTTCGAGCAATGCAAATTACGGATTCCGTAGAAAAACTTCATGCCAAGAAGTAATTCTCCTAATTGACTATTGATTACCATTCTTTCTTCAGATTTGGAATAAAATAGTTCTATTTCGTGTCTTGAATCATTTTATTAATGACTTTGACTCCTAAGGTGACCTTTCCTCTGCTATTATTAGCTCATCCACCTTTCTGATGATTTTCCTTGTTATTTCAATTTCATTATTGTAAACCAATAGCACAGATACTAAAAGTGATTTACGCGAATTCATAACAGCTAGCTGTAGGTGAGAGCTAAGGGAGAATCCTGTGTTTTATCTATTATTTATATATAAGGATTATTTTAAGAATGACTTATTGCCATTGCCCGTATACAGCTCGTATATTTTCTGCCAATCAATAGTAATAGGGAAAATATTATTAGCCCACCTCTACCTAAATACCTCTCCTTTTGCAAACAATTCTTTCTAAGGTTAAAGGAAAATACCAGGAGTTTGTTGCCGTAAATAGTACACACATTTGGAGAGTATAGCAACTATTTCTTATGAATGATACCTATCGATTTTTTATCTGTGTTAACTTGAACGAGGAATTATAGTTAGTATAGTTAATATAGTTTTATATAAGCTGTATAATATTTGTATCGTATCATTCATACGTAAACAGTTTAAAACGTAGATGTAGGTACTCGACGTAGTAAGGCCAAAGAATGCGGAATTTGTTGTTTGTTGGTAGATAATCAGTGTTACATGAACGGAAAGTCCCCCGATATAATCATTTTGGAGAAATGAAAGAAATTCATAACAGTTAGTTGTAATGTAGAAAAACAAGAGATGAAGTCAACGATTGTAAATAACACGGGGGTTGTTTTCTGCGTATAATTACTGAAATGTACTTTCTCGCAAGTCGTTTGAGTTTTGAGAAACGGATTTGGAATGGAATGAGAAAGGAGATGGATGATAGTTGAATCGTCGTTTAGTAGGCTTTTGCAAAATGGTAAATGGTGCAGGAAATGGCATAAAAGCAATGTTGAAAAGTTCAGTTACAAGAGACAGTGGGTTATACACTCAGTACAGTACATGCTCATGTATAAGTGTAACCCAAGATCAGTCAGGGTGGGCTTAGCCAAGTCAAGTAAGCTCGGAATGATGTATTTATAAATTTTTTGGCAAAAGTTAACATATATTCTTTGTTGGGACAGTGGCCCCTGATGCGATTCATCACCATGTCAAATCGTGCCGAGACAACATCAAGAACATGCACTTTGTCGCTCCGGAATATGGGAGTAAGTCCAGATTTATTTTACTGCCTTTCGTGTAGTGTACAACATACCTATGTAATCTTCTGTCTAGAAAAAAAGGTAATTAGAATGTTTTAATGAGATATAGGAGTGTATTTGCCTTTTTTTAAACTTGATGATGTGATGGCTCATGTTCTGGTAAATATTATATTTTATTTATAAATTATACGTTGAGGTTATTGATTTAATATATTTGAAAAACGTATACTATAGCTTAATGCACTATTAAACGAGGAGAAATGTTTAACTTTGAATTCATGAGTGTAATAGGCTTAATATTTTCAATATGGTGATTATGACTAAATGGACGGAGCAGTAGGAATTAGAATACATTGTGGAAATGTGAGAGTTGAGAAATGAGAATGTGCATTCAGTGCATTTCTTCTGGTCTCCTGCTGTCTGGGCTGTCTTTCCGCCATGCACAGTCAACAACATTATTAGGCAGAAGGAGATGGTTGGTCGGGATTTGCGGGTTCAATTCCGACATCTGAGACTCAAACTTAACATATAATATTGCTTATATACCCCTACCCTGTCTTAGTCGTGCATGTTAAGAAATCCTATCTCAATCTCAACTGTGTTCCCCGTAAAATGCTGGTAACACAAACGTTTTTCGGAGAAGATTCGTATCATAGAAAGTACTGGCACAATGTATAATATCTTACGAAGAAAATTTATTTTTACATTATGCGTTAGCTTTATTACTTACCCCTTACTTACCTACCTATCTTACTTACTTGTTAGCATATGTGAAATGTAAAGTAATGTATTTTTATTTCATTACATTAGAAAGGGAATTGCTTAAAACCTTGCCAGTTTAAATAAAGTACTATCCTAGTACGCTAGTGCAGTACAACCCGACAGACTTGCTTGTTCATTGCTAATAATTTAAGCACTTTTGCTTTTACTTAACCTCCTACGTTCATCATTTTGTTTTATTTTATGTTCAGATTGGGGAAATAAGTTCATGTTTAACGTTTTGACCGTTAATCAATCAAAATAGTAAATCTACGTATGTTAAAGTACATTTATTTATCCATTTCTTATGTACCTCGCTTTAAATTTTCTTGTCAGCTGCTCCGTTTATTCTCTAGTTGACCAGATTTATTTTGTTCTTTCGCTCAGGATACATCTGTTACTTCACACATAATAGAAACAAGGTTGTTTCAGTTAAATATTTTTTGCATAGACGTTTTGTTAGGCAAGACAGAACTGCTTGCTGCTATGCAAATACTATGTCTATGTGCTGATTGATTTACTACAAAGTGGATATATTTATTGTTATACTCTTATTTAACTGTGTTTGTTACAAAGTGATTTACATTTGCAAACACGTTCAGCTCTTTCGTTGTTCATTGCTCGCGGAAGTGTGGTTTGTCGGTTGGGGAACAAACCTTCTTATATTATTATCTGCCTCAATATCGAATATGTTTCCACAAATTAACAATGGTAAAAGGCTATATATTTTATTGTAAACCTACTTTTCGATGCCCTAGTTATATTTACTCTTACGGAAGACTGCATGTAAAGTAATAGTTCATCATGTGAAAACGGCTAAGGCTAATACATATCATTTTTACTAAATTACAAAGCTTTGCATTCTTGTTTTAGTAGAGCATTTATTTCTTTGATGTTATAACCGAGAAAGTTCGAGATACATTGTAAGGTTGTTCTTCAAAGTTGTCACATTCCAACTTTTATTTAAGATACATATGGTACCTGCATGAATTCTTAGCATTTTCAGCGTTTTCTTAGAATCTATCTATTGTACCTCACGTAAAAATTCTGTAATACTATAAGTAGAGTAATGCAATATGCTATTGTTATGGATGGCTACTTGTGTCGTAAGATGCAATTCAATTTTTTTACATGAGTAAGCATCAAGATGAGATGAGATTTTTCTCTTAGTCAAAGGAAAAGTTGTTGCTGAATAAGTAGAACAATCTTTTCATCAGAAATAATAAAATCTCTTCCGTTTCGTTGAAATAAGGAGTTTAACTAAATGGTCATCATCTGGTGTTTTGTTACAGAGGCTGCACCTGCATTGTCCTCAGCCGTGGACATTTACTCATTCGGCATGTGCGCCTTGGAGATGGCTGCATTGGAGATTCAAGGAAATGGAGACTCAGGCACAATGGTCACAGAAGATCACATAAATCGAACAATAGAGTCTTTGGAAGCCGATGAAACTCCATTGCATGACTTTATTCGAAAGTGCCTCTCACATGATCCGGAAAAAAGGCCAACAGCTCGAGAACTCCTTTTTCATCCTGTTTTATTTGAAGTACCACCCTTGAAGTTACTGTCGGCTCATGCCTTAGTCAAATCCACAGGTACTTTTATGTGTATGTATCGACAATTCTGGTTTGGTTTTATTTACATTTTTTATTTTTTGATGGCATTGCTAACTGCGAATACCATAAATCCGCCAGCAATGGGATTTTTCTTATTAACCCTAAATGAATAAAACAGTTCTATCTAACCGAGATGCAACGTGCATAACTAGTAATTACGCGAAGCCTGATGGTATGCTTTATTTGTTAATATTAACTAACTGTGAATGAAATGCCATTACTATTAGGTGACGGAATAAAAATATTATTTTGTATACATGGTCAATTACAGCTTTTCGTTTTTGATTGGTCACTATAAGCGTGATCGTTAATTGTGAGAGGATTTATGGTTATTGTTGTCTTGTTGTGCCAATTTGCGCTAATAATAATCATCAAAGTGCTTCGTTTCCAAATCTGGAGACTTAAGGCTTTTGAAAATTATTTAATATTTATACATATGGGAAATTTTTGAACAATGTTTTTTTGATTACAGCGAATATATCGGAGACGATAACAGACGAAGTTCTACATCGGCATTATGGTCCTGATATTGTTGTGGCTGAAATTAGGCACGCACCACCGACAGACTCAAGTTTAAATGAAGACTCTGAAAATGTAAATGCTAGTTGTATGTGTATCCAGTATCGTATGTCTGATGTTCCTGTTGCGGAGAAGTTAGAAAAATTTGTTGAAGATGTAAAGTAAGTATTTATATGAAATGGTAAGTAGAGTAATTTGTGTGTTAATTTTTACACTGTAAGGGGTTTAAAACGAAGAATTTCTCTATCTGTTTACTAATAATGATTTTTATTCTTCTTTATAGGGAATTAAGATAAGAAGGTTTAGTTAAGTTATGAAATGGTTGAGAGTAAAAATATGGATGGACCGAGATTAACGTATTTTTTTTGTTGCAGGTTTGGGATATATCCATTGACGTGCTTTGAGCTTCCGCACCCGCTTCCACCTCGCCAACAAGCTTCCAGTCCGGAAGTTATTGATAGTGTTAAGTCAGCCAGTCCAGAACCTTTGGATTTAGAGAACCGGCGCGTTGTCAACATGATGTGCAATGTTAAAGCCAGAGACGAAGGACCTGGATTAATTGTATTACAACATTATATTTACATCATTATATGCCATATTTTTATTTCGTACTTGATTATTAATGGATATTTCAATGATAACCATGACCATTTGCTATATAATAGTAATATACTAATCTATAGTATAGATTGAATATTGACTAATTATATAACTATATTGAAGTGATGCATGTTAATAATGCTTTATGATGATGAGTTGTGATATTTTAAGAAAAGTGATAATATTTTACAAATATTTATGTATTTTATGATGTATGAACTTTTTATGTGAATGAAAGAAATGTTGGTAAAGGTAACTAATGGTTTAACGCAGATATTGCAAGTTGCCCTTGTCCTTTTTTATTCAAATTTGTTGTTCCTTTTTGTAGATGACAATTCTGGTCAGAATGGACGATAAGATGAACCGTCAGTTATCCTGTGTTGTTAGTGAGACTGATACTGCCTTCGATTTAGCCACCGAACTAGTTTTCTATGGATTTATTCATGAGGCAAACACAGCATAGAATTATGGTTTTTAATTTTACACACTTGAAACCATAACCCAATTATTTTTTGAATTTCGAAGATATATTTAAATGAAAGTATTATTAATTGAATTGTTTATTGAACAGTTTTTTTAATGTAACAGTTTCTTATTGTTTTACACCGAATGATACAAAGGGGTTATGGTTCCAAGTGTGTTATGGGACGTGGAAAGGAGGTCCCACGGGGAAAGCATGTCGGAATTGTAGTTTTCCGAAAGAGTGACCGTATTGGTTTGTGTTGGTCTCAGGCTGATCGTGATAAATTGGCGAATTTGATCGAAGAATCCCTTTACAACAGACTGAATGGAGCACAGCGGTTGTCGCCCACGAATCTTAATCTCAGTATGCCACCTCCCGTCTCATCCCATGGTGTCAATGGAGGCTCGGTACTCTATCCTGTGTCACTCAACTCAATGCCCATCAACACCGTTAGCTAGTACCAGTACTCAGATATGCTACTCTTACTGTTATACCACTCTATCCTTTTCCTAAATAAGTTGCATAATAAGCCGAAGATACAGTACTACTACCGTACGTATAAAATTATCCTCACGCATTATAAAATAACCACAATTATAGCATAACGAGTTCCATACAATATATAACATGAAATATTAAGAGAGGAAAAACATTCAGAAATGAGACAGTCAGTACAGTATCATCAGTATGTATTTAGAAAAAGCGATAGAATCAAAATATCGATCTACGTAACTATAAGATGTTGTAAAATGCTTTATATAGGCAAGTTGACTTGAATTTTTTAATTATCATTTCATCTAGATTGGATGAAATGTGAAAGAATGTACTAATTACTGCTATGCTGTATAAATAATTCCATCTTGTTGGTAAATAATTGTCAATTCCCATTCTACCCTCCAAAAATGTCTCCATTTCAGCTGACTTTGTGAGTGATGTGAGCTTCAAATGAAAACTTGTCGATTGGATGAAGTAATAATAGTTAAGAACAATAGAACTATAAATATATTATTGAGAGGTAATTTGAGTAATTTCAAGCCTCGAGAAACACGCGCACGATATACATATTGAATTGATACTGATGCGACATTGTAATTTGTTATAAAAAAAGAGATTTGCTTATCGTTGTTACGTTAGTATTTAAACCATTGTTTGATTTGAATTTTTTTAGAACGAGCCAAAAAACTGTTAGACTTTTATAAATACGTTAGTTAATTAATTGTAGGTTCTTGATGAAAGACGAAGAAAAATGAAATATACCAAGAATGCTTTTTGAGTTGTAACAGAGTCATAACGTTTACATTTACACCCATTATATTTAGTTATTCTGATAATTTACGTTTACTTACTTTTGCGTTGACAGATATACATACACTAGTTTAAAATGTAGGAAGGAGATTGTTTTAATTTGTTAATTAAATATTATATCATTATTATGGTGGTCTGACAGATTGCAAAGTGAAGACATTATACTTCAATAAATATATAGCTTTAGTTATTAATGAAAGGTACTACGAAACTAATCCGGGTGGATATGAATTATGATGCTGTAATTAAGCTAACCAAATCAGGAATATGTTTAACAGATCTGCTCATAATATTATTATAGCGATTCCACCTCCAGCTTATACTCTAAATGAGTTAAGGGGAAGTTTTAATTGACATAAAGAAACCCTAAGATTCGGAATAATTCATTGTTAACTACAGGATTTATTGAATAAATTTGAAATCCTACTTGCTATAAACTACTGTACTAAAATTAAAAAATAGTCCAGGTCAAGTGGAACTGACATTTCGAAAAAAATTTCTATACTTTACGTAGTGGTAAATAAAATATTGCTAAAATGCTAACATAAATACCAACTCAAACCTAAACAGAAAGACTACATTGATCACTATTGATAATAATTTACTGTTTTCGTTTTTGAGTACGAATCTTCGTACGTTAGGCTAATAAAGATTCTACTTGGCTAGCATAATACGCTATAAATATAATTTGTGAATACTGACAACTAAAAGAAATAAAACGCAATTGAATTGTAAGCAAGCACGCTTTATTAAACTTACAAAAGTATACTTGCAGACTTTATTTCTATTCTCTCGTCTTGAAATTCAATTGGATCCACACAGAACACAATACAAACACACAATGACATGACTAAATAATAAATCTACATAATTACACACAATAAAATTACATGATAATGTAATGCCATTAGAGTTTACAGTGTAGAATAAAAAATGAGTACATCCATGACATACATCACTCGAATACTTTTCCAACGGGCTATTATGACAATAATGTGTATAAAAATAAAGTCTACATTCAAAAGTCATCTTTTAAAACTTTACCCATAAGCTGAGTAGCAAAGGTACGTAAAAATAATTAAATCTGCAACTAAAAATCTAGCTAAAATACAAAATAATCAACTCTATTGGAACTGGGGTTGTTGCTGTTGTTGTTGTTGCAACGGACGTCTCGCACTCAACGGTCGTGGACCCTGCTGGTTGAATCGTGGCTGTTGGGGTTGCTGTTGTTCTTCTGGTCCATCTAACAATTGATCTTCTTCCTCCTCTTGCCCGCGTTTGTTTGGATCACATGGGTTTCCGCTTTGGTACTCATATTCTCGTTTGTTGCCATCCGGGTCAACATACCCGTATTTTCCGCGGACAACGCAATCCGCTCCGAGAGTTTCTTCCTTAAATGTTCCGTCTTCGTTTTCATATCCCCAAGTAATAGACCCATCATCGTTGTTCCTCATGTACCGGTTGAGTGTCTGAACTGGGGGTGGAGTGCTTACCCGGTTTCTTTGCCCGCCTCCGCCTTGTGGTCTTTGCTGAGGTTGACGTCCTTGCAATGGCTGTAGAGATTGCAATTGTTGAGGAGTGGGTGATGGAGCTAATGGTCGTTGTTGCTGTTGGATTGGACGACGTTGGATTTGCTGTGCCTGCAAAATAAACCAAATTCTGTAACATTTCATTTTAAATACTAATTAAACCAATTACAAGATTTATATACTTGAGGCTGTTGTTGGATGAGTCTTTGTGGCTGCGGGGCCTGAGCGAAAATATTTTGTTGCTGTTGTTGTTGAGGAATTCTTACAGGTGGACCTCGCTGTTGTTGGACGGTTCTCTGGGTTGGATTAAATTGAGACTGAGTGGGTCTTGGTGCAGGAGCAGCTGGCTCATCTTCATATTCTTCGTCTTCATATTCTTCATCATCAGCAGATTGAGTCGTCGTTGGCAGAGATGGAGATCTCAACGGAAGAATCGGAGCCCGACCCGCAACGTTGAGTTGTGGAAATGGAGTGGAGGATGGGAAGCCTTGGAATTGTGGGGGCCCCGCAGAGGGATTGGCCTGTGAAAGAATGATTGGTTGTTGTGGTTGGTAATTTTGAGGGATTCTAAATCTTTGTTGTTGTGTTTGGGCGGAAACGGATTGTACCGTGGGGGAGGGACCTCCGAAAGATAACTGTTGGGAGTAGTTAGGTCCTCCTGGGGGTGATGTTGGTCCTCCGAAGGAAATAGGGCGGCCTACCGTTCCTCCTATTTGTACTCCTCGCTGCGGTGCTCCATATGCTCCTGTGCCAACTAGGCACGCCTGAAACAAATTAGACCACAACATTATTCAACCATTTAAGGTGCGGTAGACTCTACACTCTACTTAAATTTAATTGATCTACTATTATTTCACACTAAGAAACAAACATTTCGAAACACTTTGGCACTAAAAGAACATTATTCATTACAGATCTTTTGTTACCCTTCGTGAGATGCTAAAAAGGATACATTATTGGGCACAATTGTCTGTGATGCTCATTTATCATCGAAAAGTATTTATATAGCATATCGCCTGCAAGGGAATCTTACATAATCTACGTGGGCTTATTTATTACCTATACATATTAAATATATTTTCTTGCACTATGCACTGTCTTAGATGATATTTTGTCACGAGCTAATGCATTCATATCCATCCCAATCTCATCAATTCTATTCTATTTAGATCAAAGAAAAACAAAAGTGTGCTTATGGGCGAAATTACATTTTTCTCATGCACAAAATCACAATCAGTCTGAAAGTATGTTACTAGCACTGTGCTACTCTCTTCGCTGGATGGATTTATGTGTTCATTTGTGTTCTCGTTTATTATGATATGTCTGTAGGCAGTCTTCATCATAGATTTGGTGTTCGAATAATTATCTAAGTTGCGTGCATCATACATCTACTGATCTGATTGCCTATTGCACATCATTATCATAAGATACATCTGCATAAGGATCATGTAAACGTAGCAAGTTGTAATTAACCACCCTACCCTTCTTAGACATTGTTGTAATAAATAAGAATAGGAGAGTGTAACGTAGTAATACCAAGTATTCAAGTGGACGAGTAGCCAGACGAGATTGACGACTACCTACTACTGTTTACAGTATTCACTGCAGTAGGTGATTATGTGATAGTGGACAACTTTCACTTACACCAACTTGTTCGTCAAAGGATATTAATCTATGTATGCTTAGATGAGAATACATAAGCGAACCGCATGCCACAAATTACCTATTCTATCTATCTACCGTATTTCCTCTAATGACCACTCCAGGTGTGTATACGCTTTCAGAAATTTTTTTATAGCCATTTAATGTGCTTAATGCTGCACTGCATGTGCCTGGTCATTACATTTAACGAAAGTATGTAGGTATAACCATATATAAATAGCAATTATTAAATGTGTATCCCGAAATAAGAGTTTCTTAAATCGGAGAATACTATGCCATCAAGTATGTGTAATGATGTGCATTTCTTTTTCCTGTTTCTATTTACTACTGTGAGATTAGAATATAACAATGATGATGGTTAAATAATAACAACTTGTTCTATGAAACATTTTTTGTTTATGGTGTACAGTGAATATGCGTACATAATCATGCCGAAGGGAATTGTTATGCTAGTAGTATAATACTATGTAATATTTTTTCGCTGCAACTGCAACTTGCATTGCAACATTTGCAACTCGGAAATGACACGGCACAGTGGCCAAGACAAACCAAACCACAGATAAGTAGGTAGCTATTTGCCACTGTATATATTCACGATTTCTTAAAGATAAGATTAGTATTGGTTACTTTAACCATCTAATCATCGAATTGGGAAGAGCACTACCGTTTTGCTTGGTCTGATTCTATTGCAATACTTATTCCACTACAGACAATAGCAATGCTCATCAACTATTTCTATTCTTAGTAATAAATCGTGTCTGTCTTCTGCAGAAATATTTAAATTATTTAGAAAATTCTTTTCATTTTTACCGTCATTAAACAGTAGTATGTAACTATAGATAATTTTACTAACCACTTCACATTCATAAGAGTATAAACGATCTTTTCCTTATGTAGCCAAATTACTAGTCCACTCTGAAACCAAAGTACTTATGGACGTACCTATCTTAATTGTTTTCGCTTAAAGATTTTTCTTTGGTTTAGATTTGCATTTTACATACTTATAGACGGATCCGATAATCTATTTAGATCCCTTTTCTATATAGGCATGCATGTAGTGAGTTATGAATCGTAATGTAAATCCGTGCCTATTCTATTGCGTTAATGTCAATAGAATAATTTACTTCATGTGCAATTCCTTTTGGTTAGAGACATCTCATCTCTAGACAAAAGTTACTCTTGCCTGTAGCTCTCTCACTTTTACAAAGACTTTTGCTTTTGTGCCAAATGCTCTTTTATTGTGTCTTTGATATCTTTTGATGCTATGATACGATATGGACAAGACATAACATAGATAGATATTAGTACATTTAGGTGCTCTTATTTACACACCTATTAACCAATCCAGTTTCGCTATTTATACACTTGTATGTATACTACACACAATTACGTTCACAAAAATTGCGAATTATTTTTATTGCAATATGTATTGTACACTATTGAAGATGTGAAATAATAATGCAATATTCAGAACTGGAAAAAATCACCTGAAATGACAGATGCTGCAATATGACATTTAATCTAAGCCGAATGACTAGCAGTTTTAACAACCTTATACATTTTTCTTGAGTTCTCAATTTTCGCTATTAGAATACAATATTAGGTGCCATTATCGCATTATTGCAGAATGCATTTCACTGAATAGAGTTAGTCGGTGAGAAAGATTTATAGAATTTCGTCCAGGTCGATCTAGAAACAATGAGGACAGTAGCATATAGGTGGATGGAGGTCGGCTACCTCGTATCTAATCTTTTTAGTGTAAGTGAGTATAGATTACAAAGGATGGAAAGAAAACAAAAGAGAATGAGGAGTCGTTAATGGTAAAAATCAAAAGCTAAAAGTAGAACTGTAGAACAGAGAAGTTGACTGTTGAGTGAGACTGGTTGAGTTTAACGAACACTCATAAAACGAGCATCCATTTACTACTCTTCAGATACACTAAAAGTGAACTACATTTCATGTAATACTCTCTGAGATTGTAGTGTACGGACTACATCAGATTACAGAGGCTACTAGTAAATTGTTGGCTAAAAGTTACTAAATCATATCTCGTCGTATCCCTTTTCTAATCTTGAGCTAAAGAAAAGCAAAGTCCTTGTTGATGAACGTTCAATGTCTTTAGAGTAATAAATTGTCTGTCATTAAACTTCATTCTTTCGTTCGAGGAGTACCTGAACAGGCCAACATTAACATTCTCATTTAATAAGTTGACGTTCACATTATTAAGCTATCTTTTGATTTCAAAGTGAAGGAGAGAGAGAAAGTCACATTGTGGAATTACTCCATTACACACATGAGACGAACTCTCATATCATAATTAAAGATAGGATTTCTGTTTATTTCATAAGATAAATAGGATAAATAGAAACACACACTCCTGTGTGATTGTGGACTGTCAGGTATCTACAGACAATTACCATCATGTACCTCGATATGCTCTGTACTTATATGCATAATAATTATGTACTTACATCTACCTTTTATATCAACCCTATGCACAGAGTAATAAAATACTATTTGCATTTTTAATTTTCATGCATTCTAACAAGCCATAAGTGAGTTCGTAAATATCTAAGTATCATGTAGCTACTTAAATTTATCGCATATCTCAGATAATAAAATTACTATCCTACTATCCTTATATCAATATAGTCATGATAACTATTTATAGCAATATTTTCAATTAGTTACCAACTTTCATCTAGTAAAGTGCATCCACTTGTACGGGAAAAGAATCCAGATAAGCATTCTGTACATAGCATTACTACATTTTCAGAGACTTTATTGACAAAATTCAATTCACTAAATAGTACCCTGAACAAGGCAAGTCAAAGTCAACCTTAGTCGCATGCTGCCAATCAATATGCTAATTTCTGCAAAATGTAAATATGGCGTGAATTATTGTGAAACTAACTCGACTGCATAAGTTATGAATAAATTCTGTAGCATGATAAACGTCAAAGATTCTATGAGCCAATCGATACACTTACTATTATGTCATTCTATTCAATACTCAATTATGCAGTTCAGTTTCTCTATCATGATAAACGTCAAAGATTCTATGACCCAATCGATACACTTACTATTATGTCATTCTATTCAATACTCAATTATGCAGTTCAGTGAGTCTTCACATCTTATACAAGTCTACTTTATTATTATTTATGACGACAACTTTTATTGGTATCTTGTGAGGTGGTGCGTGCAGACAATTTGTAAACTTAGTTCCCCTGCACTTCTCGTTTGTCATTTGTCTACTTGAGTGCTTGTTATCTAAAGAATTATTAGATGCTGATTGGGATTCTGATAAATATTTGGTTAACATATTTTAAACTATAGATGAGTCGTCAAGGGTCATTAGCTAGAGAGTTACTATTGCGTTGATGCATGTTCTACATTTATTGGTATTACTGTGCTACATCCAGTTGAGTTAACATTTCGACCCTTGTATAACGTAACATAACATGTAAGCGGACTAATGAGCGTTCCTGAAGAATTTCTTCTTCCTGTAATTTGTTTTATTCTCAACTTCATTTGTTGGAAATGCAAAGTAGAAATTTCTGCTTATTTTTGCGATGATGATGATCATAATTCATAAAGTCAGCTCTATACTTGTTAGCTTTCCCTTTCTACTACTGACGATCGAATATTATGCCTGTTCATTGTCGTGCGGACATATACAGTAGCATATAATACACTTGATTACTAAACTAACATTTGCACACTCAAATTACAGGATAGATAGTGCATTATTAGCATAGGTACTTGCAGATATAGATTCGCAACAATAAAAAACAGGATACCATTATAATATGCATTATTAGCACTAAAGTGTTTTTGAACTTTTATTAACCTACAACATCAAATTCTACACGCTGGATTGAGGATACTCACGCTATTTATTAACTACCTGTACGTTGCATTGCAAAGTTTCTATGGGCTTCAACAGTGATGAGTGTCCATAATAATTTTCCTATTGTCTCTCGCTCAATTCAGTTAAGGATAATTAAATGCTAAAGGAAGGAAATAAACGAGTTGAATGCTGAATTCTAATGATCCCTTCATAACTATCTATTTGACAATCAGACT
>JABASH010001686.1:0-24371 GCA_019776445.1 Tomocerus maximus | reverse complement strand
TGAAAATCTTACCATTCTTAAAGCATAACTGTACATGAAATGAAATTTTATTACCACTTCTTATTTGGCAATATAAAAGTTTTCTCAGTTATAGCAGGTGTATATGAAAATGGACGACAAGAGGTTATATACAAATGCTAACGCAGGAATATAACTATTCATAAAGGCCTTGATAGTTTCTGGAAGTGAAAGTGTGAATGTGAAAGAGTAGTCACTTCCTAGTCTTCCATGGTACGTTATAGGATTACCGTATAACTCGATTAATTTCATTCACCCTCTCAAAATAGCTGCCGAAACTTATTTCACTAAAAAGGGACTCCAAAAACATGTAATTTACATTCTCAATAGATAACCCTCCTCCAGGGTCAACTATTAAAAAACGACATGGTTGAAACAATAGTTAACCCTGGTCAACTGAATCGAGATGCAATATCTATAGTTGATCCCAAATAAATTAAATATTCATCTGAAGCAGAGGCTATTGGAAGTGAACTGGCTGCCATTAAATTGTTGTAGTAGTTGTTTGAATGATTGTAATAATTGGAGGATTCCACAAGATTATGCTGATGCCCTGATAAATCTCATACGATTCGTGAAGAAGTATGAATGAAACGGTTTACAGTATGAAATGAATATTGTAACACCAGGGAATCTTTTAAGCCATACATGATCATTGAATATTCGTACTTAGATCACTTGGCACATGAAAAATAGTTATCAACGAATGCATTGTGAACCAGGAACTTTTATCCTGTTTTGACTGTAGATTATTACATTATTACGGGTTGTAACAGTATAATAAACATTATATCACACACCTCGGACAACTTTCGTGCTGCTAAATACGCACGATTTTTGTAGTCTTGTTAGTGTGTTCATCCGAAGTGTACACCTTACAATAGCTAATATCAAGCAGAAGTAAAGTTATAGTCATCTCTATGCATCAATTAGGTAAGTCTATGGTGGGTTGTATTGAATTTCTATTAGAGGGAATGGATTCTCTGGTTGCCTTCTCGGCAAATAAGAATTACGAGCTGAGTAGAGTGAGTACTGCATTCATTGAATCTGTCTGGCTGCACTAAGCACTGAGTGGGAATGGGAGGAAAATGTATGGATTTCGGTGTGCTCGGTTTCCCATTCGACACGTACTAATAAGAAGTTTGCAGTTAAGCTGATTGTGTTCTATTGTGTAATTGTGTAGTGTAGTTTGCGGACGGAGTTGGTGAACTGAATACAATAGAGCACATTGAGCTGACATTGCATGTTTAGAGTTCTTTACTTTACCTGCCTTGACTTGACTGGCATTCTCACCATATCACAGTAAAGACTCAACTAACAAAACCCAAGAGTCAGTGCACAGTACTTATACTAAATGAAGTAGGAGTAGATAGAGTTGAGTCTAGGACGAAAAAGGAGCCGAACCGTAGAATTCGAAGAGGAAAAAGCTTCGTCTTTTAATTTAATTCTGCAAAATGTTGCCTATGCTCTTATTACATAAATTCTTGATATTGGTGCATAGTATAAGTAGAATGTAAAGCACTAATATGTACGCAGTTAAAGAATCTGCATGCATTGGTGCTTAACTCGAGCTGAAGTAGTTAATGTAAAAACTTTGTCCGTTCTTTTCATGTTATAATAAATATAATCTCTCATCGCATCACATCGTATTCCCTCGGGTGCTGGTTTAGTTTAGTATGTTTGGCTACTGCAAGTCTACTAAAGTAGAATAACTTTGGTGTAGCAATAATGCATTTCGGTACTTGAAATTTTTGTCTAAATTGTTTTTCGTTATTTAAGCCGTACTTATGTTAGTATGCCATAGCGTAACTTGGACTTTAGCAACGGAATAGTGCGAATTACTAGGATTGCAAGTTATGATTATGATAGGAACTCGAGATAAGTTGAGTTTATATGTTTTCCTATTGTTTGCATTATGGCTTTGATGTTTCTTCTCCACCACCGCTGCTGGTGATGTTTGTTTTCTAAGATTACTTATGTATGTAACGTGTACTCTGTGGAATACTTTTATGCACTCTTTGTGTATGTAGTCTGTATATAGTTTCTGCCTTTGGCATGACATAGGTCGCTCGCTTCCCTGTCAGCATGAATTAATTCATGAGTGAGTCAAGTCTTAGTCAGTATGGAAAATAAAGAAGCGAATTTCAGGAGGCAGTGATGGAGATTAGGAGATAAGCAAGAGATTGTATTGTTTATGGAAGGCAAGCCTTTTGTTTCTATATTATCCACACTACACACGTAGATTCTCTGAAATCCTGCCTTAAAAACTTAACTCTCCATCTGTTAAGAAATTCCAAGTTTAGACATTCGAAGCCTTTGAGTTCTCCTTTGACTGCTGCGTCTAAGATCCTATTTTAGATTCCGTTTCTTCAATAGAGTTGCCTATTACTGTAGTTCCTCCTTCCAAAATAGGCTAAAGGAGCAAAATTCCACTATTCACTTTGCCTTTATTACGGAAGGTGATTGTGCGAGTGTAGCTTTGGGTGATTACTCCTATGCAAATCGCAGCGGATAAGGAAGGAAGCTGGGAAACATTATTTTGTATAAATTATCTTAGATTTGCATTAAATATTATGCTTTTCTAAGCCCCCTCTATATAACGTTGTCTTCAGCAGTTAAAGTTGAGCTAAGGAGCTTTAAGATAAGCATAGCGAAAACCTAGTGTCGTGATGTTTAATAAATACCCTTTGTTATACTTACTACACAAGTCACTGTAGTAGAATTTAGTAGTATGCTTCACTTAGTTTGGTTCCTCCGGGTTGCATTTACATTGAATTACCTACTCTACGTAGGATGTTTGCTTGTTGGTTTGGTACGTCTACGTACCATGTACCGGAGTGTACGATGCACAAACCTATTTCTTCAATGCAAATAAATGCAAACCCCTAGTCACTAGCATATTATAGTTTTCGTGCACGCTACTAATGCCGATGGGATGCATTGTACCTAACAGCTTGGGCTGGGCTCACTCTTCTCCCTCTATTATGCATACATACATCATCATCATAAGTAAGCAGGCAAAAGAGACGTTCTATAAAATAGTCTGCACTATAGCAGATATAAAAGTGCCCTTTTTCAGTTTTCTGTTCTCACCACGTTCTCATGCTAACTCTAAACTATAAACCTCTTCTGCCCCAACTATGGATCATCATTGTATGTAATAATTGCCTCAAGCTGAATTTAAAACAGGATTCACCTACACTCCATGTACTAGTATCCTATAGAAAGAGCACACCCTCCCTAGAGAAATGACTTTTGTACTCTATGTACCTATGCAGGTAGAAGATTTTTCCTGTGCAGTCTAGTGCATTGGTTTCCTTCTGGAGACAATTCAGGGTGGATGTGGATGGGGAAGCCAAATGAATGCAATGAAATACAATACCATACACAATGTAGCTATAGAGCGTATGAAGGAATTACCCAACAAATGGTTAATACAGGACAGTGCATAGTAAGTAGTCAAGTAGATATACAAGACAGAGAATTGAGACAATGACTCACTTTCTTACTCAGAATGATTTACTATCTTGGCTAACTTGACAAGAGAAAAGTAGAGTATGTACCTGAGGAGAATAGGATGTCTTCTCTCCTCATATAATACTAAATCTGCACTTATCGTCTATGGTCCTGTGAAGAATTTTAACGGACAGATTAACCTACCTATTGTAGCCCACTTACAGCAACTTAAAGTCATAAATTCTGCATAGCGAAAGTGCAAGTCTGCCAAGCTACAACTAATTTAGCCAAGTAAATGTTCTCAGAGAAAAATACCCACCCTGAATAAAAGAAAATCAAAAATTCATACAACACTCTCTGAGATCCAATACTATGCACTACAATGACTATATTACTACAGTACGCCCTGTTAACTTCCATGTAAGACTTGGAGCGTTAATTCTCCAAGGAAGAAAGTACTGGAAGAAATGTACACAATGGGCACTCTGCCGTTCATTCTACCTTCAAACATTCTACTGTTCACCGTACAAGACAGAATGAAACACCATCACTACACACAGTACCTACACTGAACTCAGTTCCTTGATACTTTTCTGGCTTTTGTTTAGCGTATACCTCGCTTTATATGCATTACACAGGTAAAACTACATGGAGTTCGTTTCAGTCTTTGTTACACCTCTAGACAGAAACAGCAGCCAGCGATATAAAACATACGGTAATAGAGATGGGAGTCGTAGATATCCCATAAATACCCATATAAGTGTGTACCTGTGTGGATTACCAAACCTGAAAAACATAACAGTATAGCAGCAATAACCTTATACCCACTACACACTGCACTACGGACAACTCCTTACCTTTTATAAGTGTCGACTTCAATAGAATGCAATACAATGCAAGTGAATAGTAAAACCTAAAACTCAAACCAACCCAAAATACGTTACACACTGTACATGTCCGTTTTTTAAATAGAAACTCATACGTCTAGAATATTTATCCTAACTTCTAACGGAAACTCTAAAGTAAGTTTCCTCCTATTGTCAACTCAACATAAAAATTTACCAACATGCTCTAATAGTTTGTAGATCTAAATGCATCAAAATCGGTATTTGAAGGGTATTAGGGTTTTATGATGTAAAAAGGTTATTATGTCGTGGTATTTAATTTTTAAGGAGATATTTCTGCTATAATGTGTTCATAACAAGTGCATAGGGAGTAAAGGTATACTGTGCAGTTAGGTAGAAGATTAATTTGCATGGGGTATGCAGTTCAGAGAAAATGTCACAGCTTAGTACACAGAGTAGATTATGTAAACTTTCGGAGAGACTTGTGTAACGGACTCATTTGTTGTCAGGTGTTCATTCATGTTTGTTTCGTAATTATCACATAGTTTCTGTTATGCACATACCGTTCCAGTGAAAAATGAAATGCCAATGTGCTATAGCAGCTGTTAGGGAGATCCGAGTCTTGACTGAGTGAGGATCATGTCCTTGTATAAAGGAAGTTTAATGGAATAAAGTGAATTTTGTAGAAGTATGCATTTACCTTCAGAGTTACAAAGTTACAAGAATAGTTGGCTGAGTTTTTTTAGTGGATAGAGTGAGTGAAGTTATGTAGGAAGATACATTTCGTTCATTTCTTATTTCGTTGGTGTGTGACACGAAGTGAAGAAGCGAGGAAGGCATTAGAATTCGGATCATGCTCTGGTGATGTGACTTTTCGTGAGTTGAGTAAGTAAAGAATAAACTTTATTTCATCCGCTCTTGTTTCCACATATTTTACAGGACATAAGGACATAACATGGTGCAGAGTGCAGGCAACGGACGGTGCATAGCAAGGTAGTTAGAGTACAAGTTAGTCACTCTCATCATGTGTACTAGTGTAAGCTTGTGGAAGTGATTCCATTCACTCTGGATTGCATACATATGGAAAGATTCACATGGAGAGTACATCATCTTATGTCAGATTCCAAAGTATAAACACTCTCTTCTTCACTGCTTGTGATACCAATAGGTAAGGAATACTAAATATATTATATAGGTACCTACATAAAATAACTTGGTTACTTTAAAAGGTACGACAGAACCTAACTAGACTACTAATGCAATTACAAGAGTGTTTTTCCACCTCCGACTGTAGCGTCTCAGGCTCAACCTGCATATTTCCTATATTATCCAACATGCACCATGGACCTAGGCTATAAAGTACAAACAGTAAGGTATACTTTGTCAAACTAACAACGTTAAAGCAGCAGAGCGTGGTAGTAACAAAGTTTGCTCTTGTTTCTGACTAGCGAAACGGACTCTAATCTTACACTTGCTTCTTGGCATTATGACATTTGCTTTAGTTCAGTTGACTTTGTGTCGTCGCTTGTGTGTGTACCCAAGTTACACGAACAAGTGTGCTCCTGTCATATTGTCCAAGAGTTTTTGCTTCCATCCTTAATGTAATGAAAGTTTATATTTATTATTGCTATACTAGCCTAGCGTATGTACAAATACGTTTTCTTGTCAGAGTTATATAACGAAATGGCGTAATGTCTAATGTAATATGTTCTCAGATAAAAGACAAACATTCTTCCAGCCTTGCCTTAGATTTTTTGCCTTTGCGATTAACCAGTGTTTACCAGTATAACGAAATGCCATAGCCAAATACTTTAGTGACAGAGATCGCAAGAGAAGAATAACGCTCTGAACATAATCCATAGCCAAGTACACCAAATTACATTAAAGTTTATGTAGAGACAGAGACTTCTGCAATACTTGACAGGGTCCTTCATAAATACAGGCAGGCACTAAGAATACTAACTACAATTATTTCCAACTTTTAGTATTTTTACACCTAAACACACATATAAAGTCATTTAAAATTGGAACACGTCCGAAGAATCTCCCGTTCAAAGTCTTAAAGTGCCGAATTTGGTTTCGAGAAGTATGTGAGTAAGTTCTTTTCGTGTATGTTGTAAGCTTGTAATTTAATTAGGCTAGTTGATTATCTCCATTCATAGAAAAACTAGGCTGTGTAATACATAATTTAAAAAATTCTTTCTAGACTATTCAGGAAATTAAGAATTCTAATCCACTGTTGTCGTTTTGGCGTGTTTGGAATGTTAACAAGTCCAAGTATCATATTTATGAAGTACCGTGCACCAAGCACTGTGCATTATTATATATTACTCTGTACTTCTTACATCCTGAAGCACTTACTAATCCTAAGCTTCCTTTTCAGCAAAACTGAAAGAGAGACGAGAGGCTGTGTTGTTTTGAGTCAGTTGCGTTTGTTTTTGGCCTCATATGTTGCAGTGTACATATTATTTGCTATATAAACTTTACTTTTGCACTATATATATAATACATACCATTGCTTAAGTATATGTAGTACACATAC
The DNA here is from genome assembly GCA_019776445.1 of Tomocerus maximus. Taxonomy (NCBI): domain Eukaryota; kingdom Metazoa; phylum Arthropoda; class Collembola; order Entomobryomorpha; family Tomoceridae; genus Tomocerus; species Tomocerus maximus. The sequence continues at coordinate 17,510 of JABASH010001686.1, read as the reverse complement.
ATAAACAGTATTAAGGCACTAGACGACAAAGCAATGAGAGAATCCATTTCATCACATAATCACATCTAACAACATTATGGCATATTAAGTATGTATTACTGTTAACGTAAAAGAATGCCGAATGAGCGTGTGTAAGAGACAAATAAGGTGTCCGCTTTTTATATGTATATTATAAAAACTCCCTATACTGCAAAATACATTTAGGAGATGCGCTACAGCTTACTTTTATTACATTAGCAATAAGAATGTTTTTGAAGATGAGTTGACTATAATTTCGTATTATAAGGACAGTATACAGAATGTATAGTATATGGTATACAAGACTCAAGCTATAAGCCAGCGATATAAGTCAAGCCAAGCAACATTTTTTGAACAGGAACTTGAATTCAAGCTGAATTCAAAAGTCTATTCCATAGCACAACAGGCCATTGTAATGTATAACATAGAGCATTATAGATCTCAGTCGGAGTAAGTAGTAGTAAACTGTATAACGTTGAAAGTGCAGACTGCTTTGACTGCTACGGTATCGACTTGACTATTCTGTGGACTTGGTAAGTAGGATTGTGGATGGAGTATGTATACAATATTGTGGGTAGAAGTGTATGTATATATGACTGAATCTAGTAGGTATGTGTAGAATGAAGACAGAGACAGATAGTGGATACTTGTAGCTAGAGTTACATTGCATTTTACATTAGAGGCAAGTACAGAGTTCAGTTGAGTCAGTTCAGCCAAGTCGGTTTGTGTGTACGGACGCTCTACTCGACTCTAGACTACACTTGAAGATAAGCAACGGCTACAAATACTACTTGAAGCTATAATAATATATAAGAAGTAACCCTGGTTTGGTTCAGTTTTGTTTGCTCTTCTGCCTACTCTTCTCTTGGCTTAGAGATATATTCAAGTTGGCCTTAGTGTTTTATACGATAATGTAAGTTACATGTCCTTTCCTTATATTAAAGATAGCTTAGCTGTTGTTAAAAGGAGACGTTAGTTTATAGCACAGACAGAACAGAAGAGAACTTGTATTTGTACGTACTTGTACTTGTGGCGTACTTACAAAAGTCAAACCAGAGCCAGAAGATTCTCAAGAGTAGGACAAGTGACGTCAGGTTGGTTATTATCATCCACATCATCTTCCTTCATATTTATATTATAATAGCCTTTGATTTATAACCCTTTGGTTACTATCATTTTAAATAGTTCAAAATGAACTTTGAAATCATACTGATAGCTAATAATTTTTTTGCTGTTAACCTACCCATCATATACAAAGCTATAGCTCACACTACTATCATCTGACTAACTTTAAGTGAAGGTTTTCAATTTATGATTTGTGTGTACTTTACCCTTTACTCCTCTCTGTGTACCTCCACAATCTACACAAAGGACAGGAAAGAAAACTAAAAATAATAGTAGATTCATAGAGTACTCGCACTTTATAATGTCAGAATTGTAATTGTGCAGCCCAGACCAGGTGGGTATCAGTTTATTTCAATTCAACATCTGAAACAGTATTTATCTAGTATTAAAAGTGAGTCCATTGTGGTTTAAAGCAAATATTATTATAACTGTGATTAAGTTGTAGCTATACATGGAATTCCACTTTAGTCTCTATGGTCTTCAAATCACCTATAAACCAAATCAAACAAGGCTTTATAGTTTTAAGAGCAGCGTAACTAACTACGACGCATAATTTTCACTAAACCATCCACACATAATTTCTCTAAGTAGATAGCCTATGCAGTCAATTCTGGGAGATAGTAATTTGGCTCGTGACACTGTACAAGTACACAATTATTATTATTACCACCCAGATACATTATCTTAAATGTGATATCGTCTTATTGCAAATGGGTTATGTGTGTACTAAACTACATTTCGTTAATTTAACTGTTCTTGGGCATGTATTAGAAAGTCAAATACATAGCATAATTTAAACCATCCACTTTTGCCAAATATTTAATAAAGATTTTCGCAAATTATTGACTTTGGACTAATTTACTTGCTGTAACTGATGTTATAAAATTATTATCTATGCAAAAGCATCAATTTCCGATGACATATACATTTTTGTATATTATCTGTCCATGAATCACTATCTGTTGCATTAGTTCTGTGCACATAAAGCTCAGTCTCAAGACTTATCGTTTTTTTCTGCCCTTGTTTCATAGAGTTTAATGACTTCAGTTTAATTCAAAATTACAAAGACGAGATTGTATATACTTGTGTTGGGTATAGTATAGTGAAGATAGCTGTCAAATTATATACAACACAACAAATCCCACTTATATTTAAGATTCTACTGTGATTCATATTTGCCAACTGCAGATACATAATCATATCAAAGTGTAAGGCAACAAACTGCTTTAGTGGCTAGTAGAATTTTCAATTTATCTGTATGTACATAACATTATTAAGTAACCTTTTCTTTGCTTTACAACTTGTGATTCTTGGTTTACAAAACAAAAGTGTGCAAATAAATTAAAAATTTAGCTTTAAGCTGGTATTAACAATGAATTGAGGCAATTAACTTTGTCGTTCTTACTCCTTAGTAGTGCAAACGCTGGTAACTTTGTGAGAGCCAAGCTTTATGCATGCAAAGTAGTACACTTTGAATTTATGAGATTGTAAGATAAAATTAGACTGAATGACTGAATTGAATTTAGTAGTGTTACCATTTAGTTTTTGGCAAATCAAAATTACTTAAATGGAGGGTATTGAGAATTATAAGATGTACTTGGGCTAAGTGAGCATTATCGTTCAGTCCAATGATGTTTCTTCGGATAAGTGAATAGCAAGTAAGAAAAGATTAAAATATTCTAGAGCAGACAACAGGATATTGCAACTAAGCACGGAAAAGCATTAAAAAAACTTAACACAGCTCATATCCATGTCAGAATCCACCTGACCTAACATAGCACAAAGAGAATCTTGATTAAATAGATGTGAGCAATCATGCGTGAATGAGAGCTTTCGTATAATATTTTTACGTTCCAAGTTATGACATATAGTAAAGAAACTATATTATGCTCACTCAGGTTTGCCTTTCATTGTTTTCTTACTGGACAAGACAAATACCCGATATAGTAGTGCAAAAGTTGAAGTGATAGGCTCTGCCCAATCCAGTTCTTGTTTTTCTCGGCTATACTGATATTATAGATTAGAAATAACTATAATATTTACTTATAACTTACTTACGTAACAGTGAGTACGTGAGTAGTGTAGAAGGCCACAAATTCTCCAGTCTCTGGACAAATGCACTTTATAACTAATCTGCAATCTGCATTGAAGCAAGACGACCCTGGTGATTTTCTGAGTGAAACTGCCAGCAACTTCAGTGAAAGTATATAATATAGCTTTTCAGACATATTTTGTAATGACAGCGGACAGATGAGGTGTGAACTGTAACTGATCTAAAAGTATTGTTTCAGTTGCTGACATTTTCCCGAAATTAAGAGCTGTCATCGTCATCTATCTACCTTATATTGTTAGGCTTATGTAGTTTAATTATTATAAATCGAGGGTCATTTAATCATCATTTACATTTACAATTCGTTATCATTTGCTCATTTGTATCTGATTTGTATCTACCTGTGTCATCGTAATGGGAATATTAAAATTAGTCATTTGTTTATCACGGTTTGGCGGTGATATAGCTTGAAATAGATTATTATACTTTTCGTAGTATACCCAGCAGCTGATTGTGTTTGCGTTCATCAGTCACTTTTTAGGAGGTACGATGTACATATCTACACAGTTTTCTTTCTTTTCCTTTGTGAATTGGTTTATTTCGTCGATTTAAGGATATTTACTTTCCTATTTAATGGTTTTACGTGATTTTACTTTTACTTACATGAGATTTTTTTTTCTTCTGCAGATTTCGTGTCGGTTTGGAATTGAAAGGAACAATTACGGAATTAACTTCTTCGATATTCAAGATTCAGAGATATTCTTTTACAACGATACTACAGCAATTCTATCTAACAAAACTGCCTGGCTGGATTTTGATCTGTTTATGTCCTTGGTAGTCAAATCTTCACATCCGACATCCGCAAATCTTTCAGTCCGTGATTTTGTGATTGTTATTCTATATTACTGTAAGATATCGTTTTTCCAGGCACTACTATTTCCTCGTAGGTGTCGTTTTTTGAGGGATTAAATTACAGTTACTACAATTTCATTTACTGTGCAAGTATGCACCATTGAAGAAAGACTGTGATGTGACCTTGTGAATTTATCATGAAAAAAGCAGTTTTGAACATTGCTGATAAGAACGTAATTTACTATCCATTTGTGACATTGTGAGTAAAATTTTGACATTATTGAATGATTGAAATAGTGATGTTGTGATGGGAATCTTATAAAAATCGTTATAACTTTGAATTTGAACATAGTAAGCATTTTTCAAGCTAGAGGTTCCAGTGTTTCCTTTGTTCTCAAGTCCGAAATTACTTGTAAAACTTGCTGCTCACTACTTGTGAATTACTTGGAAGTGAGTGAATGTATATCAATTAAATACCAAACTGAACAGATAATCTGGGAACAAACTAACTGCTGTTTCTGAAAAGTTATGATTTTAAGCAGCCAATGAAAGTGGCTATTATTAAATTAACGAACGTTTAAAACAGTTAACATTTTAAGCAAAGATACACTAGTATATCAAAAATATTAACACCATGAGCAAATCAAATATGAACGGGAAGTCCAAGGGTCAGGAAGAAACCAATCTGAAGCTGCTTAGGGAGTTGACACATCTTCCAGCGAACAGGCACTGTTTCGACTGTGGTCAAAGAGGTCCAACTTACGTCAACATCACTATAGGATCCTTTGTCTGTATGTCATGTTCTGGACTGTTGTAAGTAACTTTTACCATTAACAAACTGTTTTTATCTATATAAATGTTATTTTTATTCTCCATTCCATAATATGTGGTTAGTAAGCAAAGCATGTAGCATGGCTTGAAACATGTATTTTATCTAAAAATACTGCTAAATAGGCAATAGAATATTCCTAGACTTCGAAGGTCTTCAGCGGTATTGCAAGGTACTGGTACTACCAAAAAATTAACTTTTGGTATAATAAAAGGGAATAGAATTATTCTTGTAATGCTCTCTGATCTAGTTTCAAATGATAAATTCTGTTGAATCTGAAAATGGGACTGAAATTCGTTTACTAAATGAACATATATAGGTACATTGACAGTTTTACCTGATGCAGTTTGTCTCAAAAGGAAACAACTGACATAATTTATGACTCATTGTTTCTCTTTTGTGTAGTTTACTAACTACATTTAAACAATTAGATCATTAGCGCATAATAATAAATAAATGAGTCATTTTTATCCTCATATTTCCTTATCAGTTATTATGACGAATACTGAATACCTGTCTTTATTTATACATTTATAGTGCGAGACTGTAAACTCATTGTTTGTATATTCGTAACACAAAACTGTATATTATGTTTGACTCTAGAATGTGATAGCCTTATATCTTCTGAGATTGTAATTGGCTTAGGTACACGTACACCTTACATCTATAATTCCTTACATACATCATGACTATGAATCATGGTTATTAAGAAGATGAGATACATATTTGTATTGTACCGTTGTTATACACATCTTAAGCTGTGCATAATATTGCATTGTTATACTAGAGTAGTATATTTTTATGTCGCTAGTTAGTGGTGCATGTTTTACATCTTAATAATAACTAATGAAATAATACAATGAAGCTTTATGAGTTTTCTTGAAGTAGCTGCAATGCATTTAAATACCTACCGTAATGGGTTTAGTGGGCAATGTTTATAGTGATGTAAGATGTAGGAAGGTATTTATGTGTTCAATGTCCTATTAGTTGTCTTTTGTAAAATCAGTGAAAGTGAACTGAAACGATGACTAACTTGTACTTTGTAAACCTCTAAGCAGTTAAGAAATAGAAATTAAAATAAGTAGCTGAAGGCTGTTTGGCTATATTATGGTTATAAGATTATGATTCATTCAGTTCTTTGACACTTTTCCGACCTCTATATTATTATAGCGTATGCATTGTGAGTGTTTATTACATATTACATCAGTACATAATTGTCGTTTTAATTACCTATATTGAACATGAATCTAAGTGAAACAAATTGGATTTTAATGTTTGTCGGTAAGTGCGGCTTCTATATAAAAGCAGAAAACTTTTCTTTTCAAACCCTCTGTGTATATTTCTAGTACGCCGTCATTTAGTTTTCTTGCTTTCATCGGTAGGAGTAAACAAGTTCCAAAACTTTTCTGTTTTCTACAGTTGACAGTTGAAGAGAACTAACTAGTGTAGTGTCTAGTCTAACTTATAATCTAATTAACTGGTCTCGGATTTTTAATATGTAAACAACGCATAATGAAAGTAAGTGACATAAGTCAAGTGAACGCTACTAAAACCAGTCTGATTCTGACAATTGTGTAGATCTATGCAAACGTATTTTGTATGGCATAATGGCATTGTTCGAAAAACGGCAAATGTACTAGCTGCAGCTTAGCATAACAGTGCGCTCGAGAGAAGTTGAATCTGTTGAATATGTTAAGTTTCCGCGCCTGCGTACTCTCATACATTCAAGAATTCAAACAAATACTTTACGATTTTATAAATAAAGGATGCACCACATTAAAGCAAATCTGTAGCACACAGCACACTGCAGTGGTGTCATAGGTTGATGCTTTAAATACAAAACTAATACATCAATTTGTCAGTATCGGATCATTTGAACTTTAAGTGTAGTATTTACTAGTGAAATAATGTGTTAAGAAAGGTCTTAACTCTGCATGAAATGTTGTCTTGCACGGTAGTTTGCAAGTGTACACGACATTTCGGGCAATTATAACTCGGGGATGATTCCTGTGTACAGCGTTACTTCGATGTAGTAATCACTACATTAGTGATTTGCATAGTAATTTTATTATTCACATTGTCTGGTTAAGAGCAGTCTCAAGTCTCAAAGTACCTCGTTTATTTAAAGTGCTAGAAAACATCTAAACCTCGTCAGTGTTTTTCGCATATTATTATTACTGACTAGAATTCATACCAATACCAATAATAATATGGTAGTTCAATAATCAATATTATGTACTTCACATTCATATTTTCATATTATTGATAGTCCTATACTAATTAAGTAAGCCAGCAGATGATGTTCATCTACTCATGCAGAGTCCAAGATGATATCATATTAATTATTCGCTGTTTCCAACCAGACTTAAATAAGCACTTAACCATTAGTGCAATTGCATAAACATTTCTTAGTAAATGGCTTTTGAAGTGATGATAATTTACTGTCAATATTAGCACAGTTCAAATCAAATACATCCTCTAGTCCAAATTATCTCTGTCTGAGTACATATTCAGTAATGAATGACACTTGTGAAACGTCATGCACTATACTCTATATTATTCTATACTGCGGTTGTCTTTCTTTCCTATTAACATCCTAAGAAAAGGTTTTCTCATTCTCATTGAACATTGTGAGTTGAATTGAATGGATGGTAATTCAATTTCTACCAGAAGTATTGTTTTTGATGTTTGCAAAACAGCAAATGTATAGACGTTACATCATTGTATCAAATATCAAGTTATGGGTTCTTGGAATCAAAATAAGGGTATAGCATGGTAGTAGTACCTAGTACCTATCCGTGATTATTGAGATAAGAATTTTTAACGTCACTCTGTTTTGCACTGAGATCTAATAGTGCAGTGTGTTCCCTTATTGATGTACCGTTAGACGGTCTTTTGAACGGTGTATATCGACTGTGCAACATCCGGTTGCTAAGATCTATAGGGAGCATTTAAAGTCCAGCACCCTGTGTATGTTATGCAATTTTTCCTCTCAATTGAACCAAAAGTATGTGCTACTACTTCTCATGCTAACTAACAGCTAATATCAGGCTAAATATTATTTAGAAGGTTTTACACATAAAATTATTTATGGAAAGTCAAATAACATTGCATGCAGTATTAGACATAGACATCCAAACTGACATTTGAAAGATATCAAAGTATCAAGACTTAACCTAAATTATTAGGCTAAATTATAGTTTAAGCTAAGGTAGTCGATCTAGCACTTTTTTAGTGGTTTATAAGTTATAAGTGTAGAAGTAACCTAGAAATTAGGCATACGCATACACAAAGTGTCCAACGAAAAAAAGAGTTTAATTATATCATTTGCTTAACAAGGCACGTTTAACGTTTCCCATCATGGTTATCGTTTTACTCTGCACTGTCTGCACAAGCTTATGGGTGGGATAAAATTGAGGTGGCTGTCATTAGAAGATCAACCCGCATTAATTTTTAGTTCGATTATTTATACGTAGGTATTATGTTGAGAAAATTGACATACATGATGCACAGTCATGAGTATGAGTCATACTTTTATGAGGATGAAAACGCTTGTTCATTATGAGAAATGTGCTATATCCCCGCATGGACTGGAAATGAGTAATCAACTTAAGCTAATGAAAGTTTTTCTCGTTGCAGACGTGGCTTGACACCTCCGCAGCGTGTCAAATCAATATCAATGGCGAGCTTTACGTCCGAGGAAATCGAGTTGCTGAAATCTCGAGGAAATGAGGTGAGTTCATTTTTATGGTGCACCAAAGCTTAACAATTAATATCAAAGCAAGACTGAGATTCGCCAGCAAATTAATTAGTTTCGTATCTACCCTTCCTAATAATGAAACTTTACCCCTGGTCTATTTTTCCTACTTATTTTAATGTAATTTGGAATTAAAATCGTTTTCCCCAATAGTATTATCAATAGTCAATAGAGTCAACAGACTGTTTATACTTAAATATGCGGCATTTCACTCATTTTATGCGCAGAGTGAATAGTGAGATAACATTATTTTTTATTAGGTAAAAAGTACAGCACCTACTGTACATGGTGAATGGTATATATAGTAAGGTTAATTAATGGTATATGGTAAGTAGAAAATGTAATAAATAACCAAAATAACACGTTGATATCACGATTATCATTAAACTGTCGATTCGATAGGCATTCGATTTACAATTTTCAAATTGAAATAGCGTAAATGTGTAAATGTAATCTAGCAGCTAGCACAGCAGACGTGTAAAAGATGTCTTACTTTGTACACAAACGAAATCGTAAGCCTAACAATATTGTAAAAGGTGATTCACCTGTAACATGATACTACTGAACCTGATGTTTACAGAAAAGTAATTAATTTTTGCATGTGCAGGGGAAGGATATAAAAGATAGTGGGCATGTTATTACAAGTTTAGTCATTTTCTGGTTTATTGTAGCTTCAGTCAGTATTTGCACTTCAGACCAAACATCCCACGTGGATTTTAGTTAAATTACAAACAAACCAGCTTTGTTTTGTTTATTCTGTCACAGACACTGACTGATGTATTATAAAGCTGTTCTATCAATTGTGTATCATAAGGATACTCAGAAACACATGTGCACAAAATATATTTACCATGTTAAATGAACAACCATTATAAAGGTAGATATATATGATATAATTCATACTTTCATACTTCATTCGCGTAGTCTCATATTGACAGATTTCTACTCGTTTGATTTATGTAGCACTTAGGAATTGCTGTCCGATAAACGACCCTTCTAAGATAGAATCACTTCCTTCCAAGTACTCCTAAGAAATCTTCCACCTGAAGGACTCCTAAAAATAGCAAATATTTAGTGGAATAACATCCTTCTCTCTCAAATTGAGTCTCAATGGTACTCAATGGTAAATGATATCCTCCATATACGAATCTAGTTTCTGGGTTGTGTTCACAGTTGATATCCATTCAAGATTATTGGAATTATTAAGCAGTTACCCAAGGAGTTTTAAACTTGTATTTTATGACGAAAGATCATGTCCGCCGTCCGCTAGAATACACTGCACACATAACATAATAAAAATTAGCATTAGGAAAGAATCCGTTCCGTTAACTAGTCCTTTTAGGAGTGATTTTCGCTTAGCTAGGAGAGATGAGATGTTTCACTCACAGTTAGCTGTTCAAACTTTCAAACTGCTATTTAGATAAGCTTGCTTAATTAGATACGCCTGACGATTTAAAAATGATGCGAAATCATATGGATAAAGAAATAATCAAAACTTACATAAAACAAGATGTCACTGGCATTTCCATGCCCTTGTCCCGTCTTTAATTAATGATTGTAGATGAATGGTTTGATTAACATTTATTGGAGTGTTAAAGTTGTTACACGTGTCTCAGAGACTATTACTGTAAATAAGATTTGTGTTGTACGCATGGAAGCAAAATAAGGAATTGAGATGTACATACAATCATTCGCATGTCATGGTATATTGTCATCATATAATAACTATTTGGTTGGATTACGAATTGACTATCATTTGTTGAAGTATTATTAGGCTTTATGTGAAACTAAGTAAAATGTAGTTAGTGTTGGTTCAGATAATGTCTGTGTCTCTGTCAGTGCTGTCAATGTAATTGGATGTTAGTCACAAGGATGGCCATGATAAATTGATAAAATATTTCTGAATTTGGTTTTCCGTGTATGGATGAAAGATGTAACTATATTTTATGACAACGTCTGTGTCTGTATTCTGTATAAACGTATAGAGTACATAGTGTTGGAATATACCTAAGATACTTTTGAGCATCTGCAGGTGCTCAAAGGTATCCGGATACCTTTGAGCACCTATAGTTTATACTAGGTTAGGTTAGGTTTTTTAAGGGGTGCTCAAAGGTATCCCAGATTTGGAANTTTGAGCATCTGCAGATGCTCAAAAGTATCCCAGATTTGGAATATAGTCAATACGTGGACTTGAAAAAGTGCATCCGATTCGCGTCAAACTTGGTAGGAACGTAGAACACAATACTTTCTAGAGCTTAGTTTCAAAAAATCATCCAAAAGTTTTCAAACAATATTTTTTTCAAAATTTTCAAAATATGTGATTACAATGGAAATAAAAACGCTCGTATATCTCCTACATAAATTAATCATAATAATGATCCTGCCGAACGACTTCAGCGAACATTTTGTCTCGCAAGTCGCGATAAACTTCTAAACGACACATTTTCAAAAACAAAGTTATATTTCTGAAAAAACATGTTTTATGAAGTACTTTCAGCAGTCCAAGTATGAACCCAAAATTTATTCCATCTTTATTACGTACATTCCAACATTATTACGTAATTATTATATACATGAATGCAAGATGCAAGGCTTACATTTGCAAAAGGATATGCTTCAACTCAACATGTATTGCACTGCTGATAAAACTACGTGTACTGTGTTACGACTGTGTAAATGTAAAGTGTGATTAGCGTTTACTAAATCATACTGCAATGTGTACAATAGGAGACTGCGAAAACGTAACACAATTTGCACTCGTTTGTTGACATGATTTTATGAATCAGAGAGCCGTAATCATCCTCACTTCCCGTATCCGTAATGTTAAATTGATGTTCATTTCATGACATGTATGAAAATATTTACTTTGTTTTGCATATTAGTTAGTACTCTAGAGCCCATTCGTTTGATTGTTAGTAGACAGTAGATAGTACAATCAGACACAAACCTGGATCTTCAAAGTTTTTAGCAAGTTCTAGAGTTATGTACACTAGTGTTTCTTTATAAATATATTTACACTTAGTTTTATTGAGAATGTCTATTATGTATATCACTATATCACTAATTTCCCTAAAGCTCATACTATTAGCATTATAATGTATTTCAGCATGATTATCATTTATTTACTAGTTCATTCACCCATTCACTTAAGCATGTTCTTGGCTTTTAGCAATTTAGCACAGCGCTGTACCACATCCTTGCTAAGTAAAGTTATGTAAAGTTATATTTGTGTGAAGGGAAAAGCACTCTCTACAAAACACTAACAAGAATTGATTATCTCCTTATTTTTCGTTAGCGAAATACATAAATGTCTGCTGCTGCTGGACTGAGCTCCAAGCAAATCTTGTACTTTCAAGTGCATATGGGTTCAATTAGCTATTGTAATAACACATACGATAAATAGAACTTCACTACTACTGCTAAAAATAAAGCTTTTTCAATACTTATGCAGATAAGTAGTTATGTTATAGTGCTCATATGTAATGTAATGGTATATATATGTAATATTATGGTACATAAGGTAAAGGTAAAGAATGAGAAATGCCATGTGTAAACAATAACAATCCTATCTTTGCACTTTGTATTTTAATTATGTACTTCTCGAATGACTTGCTAAATTTCGTATCGAGCCGTTATGAAAGAAAATATATTATCAGAAAATGACTCTTCTGACCTTTTTCGAATTGAATATGTATAAGCTCTGTCAAGGAACCTGGAATGAACCTTCACTATCTATCAATTTTTCACTGTCTGACCTCATAGTACTTTACAAGTTACATCTGCATTGTCAATCGGATATTCACGAATGTAGACAAATACAGGCTTAATATTATTTAATGCTTAAATGGACTGTATTTTTCGTTCTGACTATGGCTAGTTGGATTAGTGAACATAAATAGGCACTAAAAAGTTCACGATGCATTTTAACTCTTATTAATGCTATGCGTCATGTGCATCATTAATGTTGTTGTTCATTCATCTTTTACACTTGGTCTGGCATATTGCTGACAAGACAAAATGAATAGACATTTCACTGATCATTGGGCTTGATATGCTTGATGTGCAAAATATTGTGCCATATGTACTGAGTACTGGGTAAACATTATCTGTGTAGTTTTCGTACGTAACAAAACGAGTCTAGAATAGTAATAATGTTCATATTCCCAGAATATGTAGCAGCGACGCAATTCATCTAATACGAAGTATGTTCGGTCGGATCTGTAATAATGATAACGTAGAAGTAGAGACAAATAAGAATCTGCAAAAAATAGATTATTTATTTATTCATAATGCTTCGAATTAGCAAGAACATAATGCGCGTAATAAATAAAAATACAAAAGACATAAGCAAATAAATTATTTGGATCACTTTGTATAAATTAACGATGCAATCTGTTTTGTCTCCTAGTACTGTCGAAAAGTGTGGCTAGCTACGTGCACAACGAAGGACTCTCATCTCGGACCAGAAAATGACCCTGACAGAGTAAACGCCCTCAAAAGTTTTATGTCTGCCAAGTACGAACAAAAGCGTTATTACATCGACCCGTCCAAATTACCAAAATCAGAACTGACTGAAATCCAAACACAAACTGCACGAGCATTATCCAGTAACAGTAACTCAAATAATAGCACAAACTCATTACAGAAAAGTCCATCACTTTCGTCCGCCTCTTCTGCGTCTTCACTAACTCAACACAATCAAAATAATCCGAGTCCTGTTCTAAATAATTTAAGAAATAATCAACATAATCGACTTGTCAATTCTGTAACACTCCCAGATATCAAACCTTTGTCCTCTCTCATAGGACATGATTCAATTATAATCGGGAACAATAGTAACGGAATGGGTGGGGCAGGAAGTGAAATAAATGCGGGAGTTCAGCAAACCCCTGGAAAAATACCCGGTCCGAATCCTATTTCCTTTATCAACAATCTATCCAATCCACAAAATTCTAAAATTAATAATAGCATCAGTGGCAACAGTAATAATTCCAATAACTTCAGTGCTAATAGTGATGGGATGTGGGGTGGAGATAATAATTTCAATGCAAACTTTGCTGATTTTGAAGATGCATTTAGTCCAAAGGCTACGGATAATTTTAGTGATGTAACTAGTGGAAGTAATCATAAGACAAACATGTATGCAACTGGACATCATAAAAGTGGGAATGTAAACGGATTTGTCTCTAATACAGACTCTCCTAATTTAGCCGTGAATAACTTTGCATCCTTCAATAACATGCCACAGCCCCTTCTTCCCAATAACAATACTGCAGGAAAAGGAAATTTTAACGCATCAACTTTTACTTCCTCGGGAAATCATTCTGAGACTAATAATTCTTCCGAGGACCGCTATGCTGCCCTTAAGGATTTAGATTCAATGTTTAAGCAAACTATCAGTAAGTTAAATCTTTTGAATTCAAAATGCGTTATTAAGAAGATAAATTATATTTTTGTCAAAATATTTTCCGATTTGTTATACTAATTTTATGCATTCTCAGATGGTGATGGGAGTGGAAATGGTGCAAATGGCCCCACACAATCTCACCATGGACTCTCAACTTCAGCCTCACTTCCAGCCAATTTGTCGTCATCGGCGGCTCCTGCTGACACTGGTTCTACGGGATGGTTTTCTACATCTCCAAATCAAAATCCATTCTCTCAAGGTATAAACCCTAATATTGCCTAATAAATGCTAATATCCAATATGTAAATCATGTAACACTAATAATTAAAATATTGATAAAAGATATAAACTGAAAGCTATTATATATTTAAATTCCAAATCCCTTCTTGTCTTGTAGCAACAAATTCGGCAGCCCCGGGAGGGAGCACAAATGGCTGGAGTATGAATGGAACAAATGGATCTGTCAGTGGTGGGGCAAATCCACACAACCCCTTTTTCACTCCTTGTAATAGCTCTATCTATATAATAAAAATATTCCCATGCTAGTCTTAAACGCAATTTTCCATAGCTCTGTGCTAATTATTTTATTTTTAAATTACAGCTTGGCAATCTCCTCAAAACGCTAATCCTAATAACTCATCGTTCATGTTTCCTGCTAGTCAAGCAAGCTTTCAAACTACACTGTCGTCTTCGATATCTTCAGCTGGTTTTCCAAATGGCGGCATGTCGTCTGTAGGAACACCGTCAAATAACATGTTTTCTCAACAATTTACAAATCATATTTCTGAGTCTTCGTCAGCTAAAAGCAAAGTTTTTAATCCTTTTTATGGCTCACCTGCAATGCCGACTGTAAACCCTAACAATCCATTTTTGTGAGGGAATGTAAAACCTGAGCTGAGCGTAGATAGCAACTGTATCCGTTTAGTATGTAAAAGTAGGTAATTAACTGACATGTAATCCATTTTATTATGTAATTTATCAGGATCTTTACATGAATTTTGAATCTGAACCCTGAAACCGTATTTTATTTACTAGTGCCAATATTCTCGCTGAATTGAAACAAATGAGATATGAATTATTCATTCATAATTATGAATCCAGGTCTCATTCATTAAAGAGTGTGTTATTATGTCTGTATTAGTCTGCATTTAATATAGTTAGATGAGAGTGTAGAGAGTCAAATCACGAAAGTAGGTTCCGTAGGATACCTGGCTGGTACATACCTGTAATTGATTTCCGATGTGTAAAGTAATTAATAAGATTAGGTGATTACAATTTATTGACGAAGGGCACGATCCAAAGTTACATTCGCCTTTAAATCATGATGTTATATTTTTGGTTGAGTTGTCAATGAATGATTCAGTGTTGATATATTAACTCTGTACCTAATCGAACGACATAAAAATGTTATTTTGTTATAATGCAGTTTGGCATATTGCATGATAATTGCCATTTATCTATACACAGATAAATATACTAACAATAAGACTACCTGGCCTAGTACATACATACTAAACCTAAACTAAATACATAATACATATAGTAGGTACATGCCCTACTGGTATATCATAAATATACTTGCGTTCGTATTGCATCGTTATTATTAAATACTTATATGCATTATTAGGTTATCAAATTATGTCCCACCTGTTCGAAAAGGTAATTTTTAATTAATTGCCAACACCGTGATAAGTGGTACATAAGATATAGTACTACTATTGTACTTGTACTGCTGATGAGTGCGTCTTGTGTGCATTTCTACTGAGAAGATAAGAAGACAACTAACGAAGAACTGAAACTGTGAAGTGTTTCTTTACGCAACGCAGTAGTGTAATGAAGCAAAAACTGAGACGTTTGCCATAATATAATCTAGATTTTCTAGATACAATAATGATATTATAGTTTAACTGTAATTTAGTTATGCTTTAGATTTTTAGAGTTTACAATAGTTTGTAGTTAACTGTAAACAATGAAACTAACTTTTACTCATGAGATATACCTACATGAAATGCAATGCTAGCCATCGATTACCACTTTACCACACATGCTGTCTACTTAAACTTAAAATAATTATTACTAGAAACGAACAATGTTCTAATGGCTTTTCTTTTTTGTGCATTACATTTAGAGGATATAAATAGACAAACGATCTTATTAACCGTAGGCAATCATTTTACACAATTTTATTAGTGCCTACATGCTATTTTTTCGGTGTTAGTAACTATTACTTAACTAATGTCTATAATATAATATTTGTAATTATTAGATAAGTAGTAAACAGACTACTTTTAGATATAATGTGGCAGTACGTATTACGTATTTATACGCTCACTCTTCATTGTATGTTTAAAACATTACACAGTACCAAATTGTATATCTTAAAATCATCGATAGACATGTACTAATAAAAAGTTATCATATTTATCATTATAATTATGTTTATGAATAACTAATAGCTAAAATGCTTTATATCCAATTGTAGCATCTTGGAAATAAAAATTCACTTAGTAGATATTTATAAATATTAGCTGTGTAATTAACTAATTATACATCCCGGGAACCAGTGTGAAACCATATAAGCTAAATAATACGCAGTTAATTGAAGTTGATACTGATTGAAATGAATTGCTACATAAACGAAAATTATCAACGCAATAATCCAATGCTACTATTGTTCTCTGTGTTTCTTTTAGAATTTTTTATTGGGGCATTTGCTTTAGGCCATTAGTATAGGATAAATGTAGATTGTTTCACGTTATTTGTATAATATATGAAAGAGTTATTGTTATTTATAAAATAAATGTCGAACGAAATGTATTCTCTCTTGCTGATGATAACTTCAGTTAAAAATATATATCTAAAGGTAAACTGTTATTTATGAAACATGGTATTTTGAAGGACTATTATATTCTCAATTTAAGTAAGGCGTAGATGGTTATTCTGATCTTGATATTTATTTAACATTAGAAGTATGAGTATGGTACTAAAAGATTAGTATTGAATGTTGAAGGGAATTCACGTATGGGCTATAGGTAGCTTATATAAAAATTCAGCGCACGATTATTAGGAAACGCACATATTTTCGATTTCTTCACTTGCACTAAATAAACATTTAATAGGTAAGTATATGATATCTAGCAAGTATTTTGTGACTGACCTATCCTTCCTAAATACACGAAACAAATGCTCTCGGTTTAAGCTTTGTTGTTGTCATAAATTACAATAATTAATTGTATTCAATAGAAGGGGAATTAGGGGACTACTTACTTCCGTCAAATTATTGAAATAAATCTGTTACAAACAAATAATACACACATAATTCGTTGATTTTATGCATAAGTATTTGTCATCATGGATTTGTTCGTCCTGTTAGGTAGGTCAGACAATCGGACAATGCCCGCAACATAATTAATAATTACCCTATCACCATACTATATAGTCATATCGAAAAAACTGAACTAGCCCCCACTTT
>JABASH010001685.1:0-24395 GCA_019776445.1 Tomocerus maximus | reverse complement strand
TTTCAGAATGCACAATACGTTATTACTACTGTTAATTAGATATATAAAATACATAGAGGTTATAAATATCATTACGTTTGGGTGTAAAGCTACGGTGAAGTGCATGGCTAAGTAGGTATTTTAGCATCTCTTTATAGTAAATAGAATTGTGATGTTATCGAGAAAATACATAATAGGACAAGCAAGTTTTTATAATAGCTTTATTTTTTACCTAATTAATTAATTATATGTGCACGCTACTAAATAGTATCACAAAGACTCACACTTGACTATCACATAGGAGCAAGGAAAGAAATAGTTGAAAGACAGCGTCGAGTCAACGACAAACCAAACACATTACATTCCGTCTTTTCATCAGAGTGCATTAAAATACCTCACTCCTACATTATGCCTAGCCAGTGTAGCCAGAGAGAGTCAAACAGGTATTTCATACACTAAAGACTACTGTCTATGCAACTAATTAATCTATTAACTATAGCTGTGCTCAAAGACGGCAATGTTTCTACATAGAAACATTTAAATAAGTACATACCTATACGTTCATTTACATCGTACTGCTATTTATTTATTTATGACTGAATCAATTCCATTATTACTCACATTCATTAAATTGGATCAATGTTGATATAAATTGTGTCTTACAGCTTTTCCAGTTATATACTTGCTAGACAACTCTATATGGTTGTTATTGTTGTCACCACGCCATGCCAATGCCAGCACACACTCTGAAATATTTTTACAAAGTTAATTGCATATTTACTGTGTATAGGTATTTAGAGCAGCCAAATGATCTTCAAGTGCACATACGTTGTGCATATAATTAAATAATAACGAACGAAATGGAATGTCTTTTGTTGTAAGTGTATTTGAGTTAATAAGTAGCATAGCTGACCTCATGCAGACTACTTATGTTATTTGAATTAAATTTAACAAGCTCAATTCAAACAGCCTTATTAGCAGTTCCGCTTTCCATCATTTTATATGTGATTAGAATTAGAATGAGATAATTGTAGACTACTTAAGAAAACTAAACTGACCGCTCTGTGATCTGATAGAAGTAACATCAGGAAAGGTATCTAAATAAACTATGTATGAATATGCACAGGAGCTATCTGTGTACAAGAAAAATAGAAATGACAGCTTTTTCTGTAGCACGCCATATGAGACTCAGGATGAGACAATGCTTGAAAAGTCCGTGCAACTAAATAAATTAATAATTTAATGATGAATTTCCCGTTGCCTCTCCTAAGTCTGTCAATCATGATGAGAATGGCTTGTTTCCCTTTTATCCTGTTTGTCTGTGTGTGTCAATGCAGTGGAAGGCATCTGTGAGCTTTTAATTGTGGGTAGTTAGTAGGAAGTATTCGTTATAATTATTATTGCCTATCTTTGTAATAAGCCCATTATATGTCTGCTGCTCTGAAGGAGCGTGTAGGCCAGGCCATATATTATGTATTTAACAGCGAAGCTGAAGACAGGACATGACAAGTGTTGTGTGAAAAATTGATTTTTTACAGATAAGTTAGTAGACAAAGTGATTGTTAGGATAGTAAGTAGCTAATAGAATAAAATAGAATGATACCTGAGATTCTAGTTGATTGTTTGACCTGTGCACTTTTCAAGTTAACTAATGTACGTTACTCTACTGTAGTGTAGCTAGCTGTGGGATGTGAGTGCAACTTAACGTGTGCAATTCTTTTTTATGATAAGCTACTAATGAGCATTCTAGTCAAGTCAAGTCAAGTCACAAGGTACTGCTACAAATAATTCAATTAAAGTTTATTTTATTTTATAGTCAGGAGATTATCAGAGCGATAATGAGTCGGAGTTAAAGTTCTTAGCTGCAGAGAACTCGTAATATTCTTTCTGTCGAGTTATCTCTGAACTGAAATGAACTGACATGACGTGAGCTGAACTTGGGCTCAAATCACTTGGCTTTCCTTGCTATTAGAATAGATAAACTCTCAATTAAATTAAATTAAGACAAGGGCTAATGATGCCAATTAGTCTCATTGACTTCTTCAGATACTGACTAACTTACATGGACCAACTTAAACACAACGAGATCTGCAACTTCTCTATCTGCTTAGATTGATATGCCATTATAATTATTATTGCGAAAATAAGTTTTAGTCTATTGTACTATTTTATTATCTCCGTAGCCAAACTCAACTTAATTAGTCCTTGCAATCCTCATAACATACTAGGTTTATAATCCTCATTTTCATACCAGTGCCTTACCTAAAAATGTACCTGTTTTAGAAAAGAAGAAATAGAAATCGGGGCTCCCTTTCGTCTTGTTCCGCTAATAATTTTAATTAGCTGTTAGGCAAAGCCACCCCGCCTGATTTTAACTTTAACTCACAGCTGCATGCAGAGTTCTATCTGTAAACAATAAACTAGCAATGAGTACTCTATGATTATTCCGCTAGATATGATTACTCCTATTAATTGCTCTGCGGTGAGCGAGGGAAGTGAGTTGAATCCTACTCTAAGAAATATTGCCTGAAAAAAAAATTTGCACACATTTATGATTTGATATGTAACGCTTTGTGTTCTTAATAACAGAGTTAATTAAAACTTAAATGGAAATGTAAGTGTAGGTATTAGCAAATAGTCTTTAGCTACTATTTACCTACGTTGATGGTGATGCTAACCTATTAAATAGGGAAACCATATATTATTACACACACTATTGCGCATAAATCATCCTGATATACTTATAATTATTTTTTGTACATCTGTTTGTGAATTGAATATTATAATAAACTGTGAAATATAAAGAAGGTTCTCGTATTAACATCCCACCCTTGTTTCATACTACTGCGTATGCTAGTTGTTTTGTGGTTGCAGGTTGAGCTAATATATTTTATTGTCTGTTCTGTACTCACTGTGTTATGTTGGTTCTCTAAGTGAGTTGAATATCAATCCTGCATGTAATTTAATGGAGGAAGTGAAGCCAAGTTTAGCTAATTAATTATTTTTTAAATTCTGCTCACCCTCCTCCGTCCGATTCGAAGAGATAGCAAAGTTAAGCCAACCCCAGCCAACTCCAGTCTTTCTGCACTTACATTACACACTTACATACATAGTTATAAGCAATCCTACTCTGTAAAATTAATATGGTGCAGAAGTACTAAAACTGTGGATTATACGCAACATCCCAGTAACGCTAAAAGGTATGTATGTAAGTAGAATTGTGTGTAACCGAAAGAAATAGTATTACAGTGATAGATTTTTAATTGTTTATTTGCATGTACTCACTCAACAATTATGTGAGGAATAGTTGTACATTGGGTCTTAAATGCAGCTACAATGTACTGCATACAGTCAGAGTGCATTTAGAAAGAACAATTGGCAAAAAATATTTTTTCTCTATGCTCATGCCCATGTCCATAATATCATAAGAAGGTTGCTATTAATTTATACGCGTGAGTCGCACTCGGCGGTTGTATACAATTACATTATATTAGAACAACTGCTAACTAGCAAATATACTATAATGACTAATGCCAAAGTAAAATGAATCCACGCAAATCGTCAGCCTGACTAATAACATAAGTAACAGAGGAGTGGGTAACAATATTATTACATATTTGTAGTTTGTATTATAGTAATAGGTCTTGCCTTGTGCATACAACGTGTAGGGCAGACTTACACAAACTCTGCACGTTTCCTATGTACCTATAAGTACATTATATACCCAACGAGTAAATTGATGTGCAGAAGGATTCTGCTGATGTGAGAGAAATAAAACTGGTTTGTTTGTTTGTTTCCTTGTGTTTGTCTTGTAAGTAGGTATTGCATTACATTAGCTACATTATTTTACATTTACTACACGATGCATCTCCTTTCTGCCCATACACCACTCACTCGGACAACAAAATAGATAACATTTTCTATCTTTCCATTTTCGTATATTACATAGAAATGCAATATATCTACCTACAAGATCATGGTCCACTTTAGTCCAGTCTTCTTACAATCCCATAGCATTAATTCTTAACTACAGATCTAATGCATAATAAACAGAAATATTATTACCTCTGAGTTTTTGATCATAAGAAAATGTGTAGGCTATATGGCGAATAGGGAAGTCAAAGTCAAGTAAGTTTAGCCGATTGTATAGTAATTGGAAAGCTGTCCCTTGTTTTGTGTAAAGATGTTGACTCGACTTAAGTTGCTTTCCTCTTAAGTACATGCATTGCAAATGGAATGGATTTTCCCTCCTTTTAATTAAGTGTCTAATGATTTACACGAAGAACATTGTAAATTCAGGGAAGGGAAGACAAGGCGAGTTACAGTAAAATAAAATGATTGTCTTGTTGAGTTGCATAGTGTCTTGCATACGGAGTTTACTTTACTCAGCAATAACAACGAGGTAATTTGACTTTGACTTGTCTTGGTTTAACTTGTCCTGATTTGACTTACATAGCCTGATGCGAGAAGGACTTGTAATGCTTTGTCTTTCTAAGTAATTTAGAATGTAATGAATAATTGATAATTGCAATTATTTTTCTTCCTGTAGAATGTATACAATTAAAACTATGGATTATTCAATTCAAAGCAGATAAGTTACACACATACACTTTTACAGATCTGCACACTTTTTTATTGTTAGCTTAAGGCAGAGGATAATTAGTGAACGAACAGAGTTCGTAAAAATCTATGTAGCAATAAGTATAATGATAATATACAGTGATAACTTTAGTAACTGTAATAAGCCTACGTGAACTTATAATACTACTACAAGGTAGTACCTATATATCTTAGCGTTAAATATGATATGCCGGAGATGTTGATACAAACTAGAGAATTTGGACATTCAAAATTTTTGAAATGCATATATTTCACTGTCAAAAGCATGATTATGGCCAAACAAAACATTTTTCTAAATTGTTTTGATTGTGTCAAGTCTTAGTAATTTTATGCATTATTAGTAAAATGTGTAAGAAAAATATTGGGTAATTTTTGGCAGTTTAAAATGGATTGAAAAAACTTTGGGTATCTTAATTTACTAGTTAATACCGATACTGTCAGATATTTCTTAGTACTAACATTTATATAGAGATAGTTATAATAAAGAACTTGATTTCGTTTCATTTCCATTAAAATTAATGTAGGCAAACCAAGAGAATTATAATAGGGGTATGAAGAAAATAAGATTCTAGCAAACATCACCGAACCAAATTAAAAGGCAAATGCAATCTTTATTACTAAATAGAGTTTATTAGGTGAATTGAGTGGCAAGGTAAAGAAAAGCACAACACAGAGAAACAGATTATTATTCTTGTCGAGTATAACTGCCTGTACACAGAACGCACACACTAGTTACTTACTTAAGTAAGTAGATAGAGATTAAAGAAGTTTTGATTGCATTCTATCTTATTATTCTGTATAGAAACTAATAGATAGAAAACAACATGATCATTATATGAATGAACGTTTTTATTTTCTCGTTATTCCCCTCTCATGCTACTAATTAATGTTGGCCATTGTACATTGTAATGTTATGTAGGTAGGAATTTTCCAAGGTTAATTGCCTGTGTAATGAATGATCCTAATGTGAGCAAGGTATGTGTGAATATTAGTATCTCCTATTCTGACTCCGCTCCACGTTATAATTGATACGGCTAGAGAAATTCATTCAATTTAATTGCTCTTCACCTCACCCTCGACAGTCGACTTGATTGACTAGCTTTAGCATCCTATCTCATTATTATTATACTTAGTGCCTACATTCCTACTTACTTATCTCGCATTCACTATTACGTGAATTTTAACAAATACTAAAATAATTAAGCAAAAAACTCCGTTTTATTATATTATCCATTATTGCAACCACGTAAATACATAAAGCTAATTATCTCCGTCGTACGCAGACATCATTGCTCAACTTGTTCACGATACCATCTTCCAATCTAGTCCGTGATTTTATTTCGATAGCAATTTTTCAGATGTGAAACCTTGTGTTTATTCAGTTAGAGTTGTAAAACTTGGAAATAAGTTGGGAAGTTAATTCTTAATAGGGCAAGGTCATTGAATATAGCTAAACAATATTTTATGACTCTCTTCAATTTCTGAAATTTTGTGTAAATTCAATGAAACTATTTTAATCTAAGGGTACCAAGGTAGAATTTTCTGTATTCTCTTTGAATTGACATGTGTCTCTTCTTCATTTCAGTCTAGCAACTATTTATATAGAGTCTTACATCATAAACCTTAGGAACTGTGTACCTATCTATATGTAAACCTTTTTTCAAGGGTGGATTATTTATATGGAGGGTGTGCAGTGCACTTGAATTGCATCCTTAAAATATTTGTTAAGGGACTATCTCTCTCAATGTGTAGATAGATCCGGTGCATTATTGTCTCGTCGTTCTGTGTCCTGAACTGTTGCGTTAAGTGAGTGAAGATCATTCTCGGAGACTGTTGCATCTATCCCCTATATAGAGATAGAGTCCTTCGGCTGTAAAAGTATTTATACGCATTTGTATTGAGTGTATGACTATTCAAATTCTATCCAGTGTACTTTGAGTTTAGTGATGGTGAGGAAATGTCGGCTCTGTACATAATAGTACTTTAACTCACATGCATACTAAACAATAGAAATCTGGTATAAACACCCCATGTGCTTTATGTGAGTCCTCTCCTCTGCATACTGATGTTTAAGTCCCCTTTGAAGAGTGTGTCTCCTGTACATGGCATACCAGATAAGAAAGGGTCCCCTTTTTCAGTTTATCTTGACTTGTGTGGGGAAGAAGGTAGGTTAGCAATGAAAATGAGGGACATAACACAAAAGCCATGTCAACTTAACTTCTCCCTCTGGAAAGTAGCCTTAAGGGACGAGACACCTCGAGTAGGTTGTCAGATTGTGTGTCTGTGAGCTTTGGTTATCTAGCATCAGGGATTAAACTTTAAAGGGTGGATTTTATTAAGTACGCAGTAGCCTATTGTTATCAGAATAAATTCCAAGTAGCTAGTAATAAATTCTTGAGGTTAATTTTGTGATTTCGTAGAACAATTCATTTTCTGTGAAAGGGTTCCTTAGTTTAGATTAATTCTAAGTGCAATTTCCTTGATACTTACTACCTACTTGATGAAATTAGCGCCGTGGGCTAATGCAACTAACCATAAGTAAGCTACTGATATGCAGAAAGCGATAATAAAGGGGATAAGTTAGTCGTAGACAAAGTTTAGTAAAGAATAGGCGGATCTCCTGTGTGATACGTGCACATAAAATATAAAATGGTTATCTTATCTAAATTGGCTTTCGCCAATTTGGTTTTAATTAGAGACTAGTGTTCGTAGCGGTTTAGATGGATGGATGACATGACACTCACATTGTGTGCAACTGTAATTATTAATAATTTACATCGCTCTGTCTTGCGTATTCAGCAGAAATCTACTATTTGTTTGAATCATGTTAGAAGATTATGCGGGCTAGTACCTTCACTCTTTTCTTTAATTCACTCCAATATTATACATGAATAATACATTCCTCTCCCCAACTTGCCATGGCTTTCAGTTTGATTTATGACCAATAATGCAGGTAGACTGTTTCTTTCATAATTGCAGGTTCCGGTTTGCTTTGCTACAGTTAACAATCCAAACGCGATCTCTTCCACAAATTAAATTCACTTATAATTTACATACTAATATACTTATATATATTTAAGTCGCATAAACCATCGATACACGTTTAGAAGTTGCCACATTACACATAGACGTCCATTTTTCCAATCACATAATATATGTCTCTATAGTTGGGTTTGAATCTGTCATGTCTACCCACGTTATTGCATTAGGTTAATTTCTTTACATTTTTATTAAAAGCCAAGGATTCACAGTTGAGACATTAATGAAATGAATTGGTTACAAACAACTTTATGTAACGCTTTTTTAAAGAATATCAATCAATAGAACAAGTACCTACAGACGACCAGTTTAGTTTGTATTTGTAATAAAGACAATACTGCCATGCCACAGACATAAAAGACAAAGATAAAAACTTGCTAAATTTATTATTCAAGAATTGGCCAGTACTGTCCTGTTAACTATACTTAGACAGACTACACTGTCCTATACAGAATAGTTAATGTGCCAACGTACGTAGCTTAACGAGGTTTTAATCTTTCGCCCATAAAATAGCAAACGACCAAAGGAAAACATCCCTATTACATTAAAGAGGAACTTTGTGTGAAAGACATTAACTACAGATATTAAGGAACGAGAAAAAATTATTTTTTACCTTCCTTTAGTATGTTCAATTCGTCTCGGACTGCTTCTTATATATTTAGTATTTATATATGACTAGTTTATAGATTTATGTCTATGTGTTTACCCTCATACTAGCATTATGACTTAACTCAAGGTTTACTCTACATTAGACGATTTAATGATACGATATAGAAGTTTATGCGTTTTGTTTTATTATAATAAGTAACATGACTTACCTTTCTTTCACACTGTACGATATACTAACTATTTTTCACCTTTTTGCCAGACTCTACTCTAAAGCGTAGGTTAGGCTTTCCGTTGGTGTAGTCAAAGAAAAGGCCTAGGTAGGCAAGGCGAGTTCTGCCAAGTCATCTCAAAGTCAAGTCAAGCCGAGCAAGGTGTGTAATTAGGGCCGATTAAACTTTTCATAATTCAGTAAAACTGTCGAGAATGATTAAGAGTGGGGGAGAGTGGCCCTCACACTGCAATTAAGATGATTAACAGTTTTGGATAATTTATGATTATGATGGAATAGCGCTTATTAGTGAGCCAACTCAAACTCGACTTTAAAAATTATAATATTCCTCTTTCTCTGTTTTGCCCAACTTTACGCTTTTCTATTGTTATGTAGGCACTAGATTCACTGACTAGACTCGTCTTTTTACTCTTAACATACCTTCCATTACATTTCTGTGTCTAACTGGCTGTCTTAATTGACTCAGATGAAATGCTATGAATTCTAAATTTATGTCCACGTCGAAATTGAAATAGATCAAGTTTTCAGTTCGTTGATCTCCAGTTCTTACTATTTCGTACCTGTTCCTATTTATTACTGGTTTGAAATAAGTGATTAAAATTCAGTACTATTCCACATTAAGGTTGACTATTTTCCTTTTTAGCACTAACATGTTTTATGATTTATATATAGAATTATAAAGTATGTATTATGTAAATTTCACGTACATGTGTTATGTGTTTACACATTTGGATATGGAGAATGGTATATAAATATTTTAGGCTTTGTAAGGATGTTTATTGTCGTTGTGTTGTAGAGCACTTATCATATCATCATAATATTATTCCCTATTTATGGATACTATATTTCTTTTGTGTTCTGTTGTTCTCCATCGAGTGTGTTGCTTTTGTAGATTCACCTTAAAACTTAGCTCACTCACATCACATCAGCAAATACTAGAGAAAATTGGCTATAAGAGTACACAACAGATAGACAATAGAAGACAGGCCAAGCTAGTAGTGCCAGGAGCGTGCATTTCATTTCAGAATCAGCTTTCCATGATGTATCTCCACTTGGCTACATAATATTTATTCTATTGTTACATTGTTAGACGCTGCTATGTTCCTTGTAAGTAGTCATGTCGCTCACTCCTATAAAGCCAGTTTATTAGTCTCGTATTTTCACAGAGCAAACTATGTACACTAAGGGTTACAAATAGTGAGTATTATAAAATGCAGAGTACAAAGAAAGGTAATGTAAAATGAATTAAGTACTACTGCTTCTGTCATACAATGGAATAACGCAGAGACTTAAACTCACTACAATAGGATGCCATGACATGTCATTTCTACGAAACAACTGCATATTAGTGGTGGATACAAGTTATACTATTAGTTATACATATTATAAAATAAGAAGCTGGATTTTGTACAGATTTCCTTTTTCTATGCATAATAAGCACACAGTAATGTAATAACTTGCTTTTTGTCTGTTTATTACATTAATTTATATTACTACTGCACAAATAGACTCTTCTACATGACACACTCAACTTTATTGTTTTCTCTTTCATCCCAAACTTTAATGGTCAACTCAACTTGAAATCTTCTGAACAATTCATCCTCCATAAACACATTTACAAATAGCTCTGTCCGTGCCAATGCCAAATAACTTTGATTTTCTAGACTCATCTTTTTTATTTTATGCAATAAATGATTTCACAGAATGGAAAATGGAATGGCGAATTTGATAAAACTTTAAACAAACATTCATGCACACAATGGAAATTATTATGGCTGTTGTGTTAAAATGGTGTGAGTCTTGTAAGAATGGACGCTGACGCTAAGAAATGAAAAGAGATGAGCCGAGACTGTCGGAAATCGAATTGAGAGTTGCTCATTCAGTCAGTCATTCAGAGTGCTGGCCAAGTGCAGTTCACAGGAGGGCAAGCAGAATAAGAATAGCACCGTAAATGCTTTTATAAGCATCCCGTCCTTAAAATCCATTTTTCCGTCATACAAATAGACAAAAGTTGGAAATAATGCATAATAGTTGCTGTAAATTGTTAGAATCCTTATATTAATTTACACCCAAAATTCCAGAATGTCCTGGTTTTAATAATTTATTGTCAGGATATTGAATTCCATCTGTATGCGGTTGAGCATTTTTGTTGAAGACAAATGTTTCTTGTTGGCCTAAAATGAGGGATTATTTACGGCAGAAGAGGTGGGTTACTTTCACTGCACTGCTGCATTGCATGTGTTGGTCCACTTTCTCTTGGTGTACCTAGAGATATTATGTGTGAGTTACCTATTGCATCCTTACATGTTTATTAGGTGATGTAATACATTTGTAGTGCAGTGTGTAGATAGGTAGTGAGTAGAAGTAAGTAAGTTGCCGGAGAGAGTCCGGGTCCAGGGAATGCAAAGCAATGTAGTTCAAGTCAACTCTAATTCAAACGAAATCAAGACTTTCCTATTTACTTTCCCCTTTCCGAAATAAAGTTGAGTGCTTGGCCTGGCTTTGTCTGGCCTGGCTCACTTAATAGATATTACTCTAGATATACGTTCTCTAATGCTTTTCCTTTAAGCTTTTCTTTTCCTTTTATCCAATCTGTGAGAGTTCATTTGAGAGGATGTGATATCATCATCGTTGGTTTCTCCCATATCATATCATACGTACTATACATACATACATCCATAAATTTTCTGATTGCTCCTAAATTATGAAAGCCAATTCGGAAGATTGACTTTGAGTCGGAGTCTCGCTCACGCAGCTCCTTCCCTTAACTCTCTATTGTACTATACCCTTCTTATTACGTAACTACCTTAGTCTATGTTATCTTAGTATAATATATTTAGCTCTTTTCTTCCTCGCATTCAATTCCTTGGCTCTGTCTTTTTCTCCAGGTTGAAAAAAGGTCTACACAGCCAACCAAATTAACTATCGTTTTTTGTAAACTTTTATTTATTCTTTCATATAAAAATGATGTGACACGGGTAATTTTTTAAGATTACTTCATAATCCAATTTAGTGCTAGTGTCTCATTTATTGCAATAATCAGTCAGCGACATTAACCGTTTTACTTTTGAATAGTTAATCTTTGGGTTGGGTCTCATTTGAACATTTAATTCTGCACGAATTCCCTCATTGCTGTATAGTTAATTGCAAAATGAGATTATAGTCGGTATGATGTGTACAATATTGTCTAAATCACAATTGCATTGTCTCAGGGGAAGTCATGTTTATCAGAGCCGGGGCAGAGGCAGCCTAATTATGAATTAAAGCAATCTGAATGAAAATCAAGTTGGGAATGAATAACAACAATAAATAGTAGAACAGTGCTTTGCAGCTTAACGAAATCAAAGGAAGGGCAATCAAAGCGAACTGAAATTAAATAGGTACACATACAGGATTCTACAGTACACTAGAGATTTTATTTCTTTGTCTGAGTCTGAACTATTTAGATAGGGATTTGCAGGAGATGTCCTAGTATACCTAGTATACATTTGGTAATTAGGGTCTCGACGAGTCTATAGAGTACTTAGGAAGGCATAGAGTCTGCTAATTAGTTTGTTTGTTGTGTTGGTTATATCTATTCTGTTCTTATTTCATTAGCTTTGCTTTTGTGAGAGAGGACTAGCCATAGCAGGCCGATATGCAATTGCGTATTGTGATGTGATGTTTGCCAAAGGGCAGATTGCTCCACGTAGTAATCCACTGTTTCCCTCCAGTCTCTACACAACTCCTTTATTTCGTTAATTTCTTCTAATTTCTTATGTCACTATGTATCTGTGTGTTTTATCCTGTGTCTACCACAATTGCTCTGTGTACTTCAGCCAAGTCCATTAAAACATGTTTTATGTAAATAAGACAAAACGCAGAGTGCTTAAGTTGAACATTTAAATTCACTGTAATGTGTCCAAGGGCAGCCCCTTCGATGTTTTGCAGTTTTCTAGTTCTAATGGGCGGGGACCATCCCTAAGGCCTTAAGGACTTAGTTTCCCTTATAAAAACACTATAGGTTGAACTTAAAAAAGATAGATACAGATGCAAGAAAAAAGTGCGAGCTCAGTGTCTAAAGTTTGGCGAGGATTTCAAAGGAAAACCACGTAGACATCATTTATAATGGAAACTTGGATGTGTATAGATTAGTGCAATTGTTGTGGGCATAAGGATAGGGCAAGAGAACATTATCCGACATAAAGGCTTATGCACAGGAACTTTACTTATTACTTCAACTTCGTTAACGTCGGCTCATTAGCTAAACACATCTGCATCTGTCTGACAGAGCGACATGCTGTAGGTACACTTACGTGTACTTTTTATAATAAGTACATCACACGACTCAGTACGAGGAACAAAGCGAAATCATCATCGTTAGTCCAGCAGACTACACAGCCATAGCTCCACAAACAATACTTTGTCTGCTCTCATGTAATTTCAAACTGCCCGAGGCTATGGAAAAATTCAATTCAGTGCATTACTGATTAAAGGTATACCTTCCTAGACCTAACAGCAAAATTACCTACCTCTACCTATCCGGATCTTTACTGAATAATAACAAAAAGGTAGCTTTAAACAACTACTATCTCTGGATCGTAATTCCTCATTTGCAAAGCAGTTTGCTTTACTCTATCTCCTTATCTCTACTATAAACAGGGTATCTATCTAGGATTAATTACTTCAGAACTCGCTCACCAAAGAAGACTACAATAGCAACCGAGGAATAACAATTTAAAATTGAATACAAGCTTTTAAGCGAAAATAATTATTTGACCCGTTTCAGTACCCTGACAAGCACAAATGATAAATAAGTCAGATTAATAGCAGATGTTAATTTGCGAAAAAAATTAGAAAGGAGTAAACATCTTGGGATGGTTTAGTAAGTGGAATAGGAAATGGCGGATGAATTATTTGTTGTCAGGTATTATGTAATGGCTGAGTCAGATGGAGTTATGTGAAACAGTGTGTATAGTTTCATAAGTGTTTAAGTGTGTTATGTGTATGAGTGTTGTTAATGGAAGGAATAAGGTGATAGGATGGCGGACGAGCCTTCGCTCTACATACACAATTAGGCAAAGTGAGGAAAGGAGGAAATCCCAGCTCGTTAAATTCAGGGCTTTTATGCGTTTTATGATTGTACTGAGCTAAATTTAATTTAGAGAATCACACCTGGCCTAACCAAACGAAGCCATGTCGCTGGATTGGATTCCCTTGGCTTCTCTTCCTCTAATAACGTAATAAGGACTTGCTTAACGTAACGTTAGTAATTTTATGTGCAGACTATCTGAATCTCTGATAGTGGCTCTAGTTTATTACTCAGCTTTACCTATTATTACTACAGTTCGGTGTACAACATTGTTCATATATACCTATTCATCTACAATAGAAGAGTTAGTTCCAATGCAATAATGTAAGAGCAAGTTAATTTTCTTCGGCTCAATCTCCTTTAATGTGGAGTAGGTAATAAACTTGTTGGGAATTTAATTGGCGTCAAAAATTCTGCTTAGGTCCCATCTACTTCACCTGCAGATAAAAATTTAAGTATCTACATAAATGTATTAGCGTCTGGAGTAACTAATTGTAATTTTTAAGTTAAACCCAGCTACCTTAACTTATTACACACAACTCCATTCACATCTCATTTAAAATGATAGCAGCTGTAGCTGTCGAGTGCATTATAGTTTCTATTTTATCTGAATCCCCAAAAATCGTTAATGTAAGTAACGACCTTATTGTTATTTAACGTTTCAGATTTTACTGACTGGACGTGAGTGCATGTGTAGTAAGTGTTTATGTAGAAATTAAAAAACAGCACACGTAGGTAGTAGATGCTTTCCAAATAGAATTGTGATATAGGATAATGGTAGTTGCATAGCTCTTGAAGCTATCCTGTCGAACGGGGAATCTAATCCAATCATTTTAGTCTTCTGAGGCTGACAGTTATTATTTTGGTTATACTTGGTTGGGATGGGATGATGGGAAGAAGATCATTAAGTGGTGCTTTTCCTAATATATAGTGTATTAGGGCGTTTGCACTGATAGAAATCTCTTGCTGAGGTAAAACACAAGTAAATTAGTATAATGAACCATTTATTGTGTCAAGATTTGACTCAGTGAGACTCTCCTCCAGTCCAACAGAAATCCAACTCACTGTTTAAGGAAGAAGGACAGGACTAACAGATCTGAATTTCTCGTTATATGATAATAAGAGCCACTGAGATGGAGATAAACATCAGACAGATCAGACGACTTGACTTTGACGCTTGCCTATACCACAGATGCTCTCTACTTATACTAAAGACTATCTTAAAGAGTTCACGGCTAAAGGATAGCATCCCACTAATAATGCAATAACGAGGTTTGAACAGAAGGAAAGTAAATATAAGGAGTTTTCCTTTTCCGCCGTCCCCTTTCCAGTTAAAACTAAATTATATGCGATTACTCTATATCGTTCTGCCTTCTTCTTAGTTACCGTTCCTCCATGTGCATCTGTTTTTCGTTGGTTCACTCTGGAAAGAATCTAAGCTATCCTGTCTAATACACTCTTACGTATGCACAGACTTTAAAGATAAAAATGTAGTAGGTACACAATAAAATTACGTTCTTCAAGGAAATAAAACTTCCAGAAATATTAGCAATTTACGTAGAAATTAAGATTTTGATACATAATGGACAAATCTTAAACTTTTGCAAATTCTATTAAATTAAGGAAATTCGAAAGCCTTAGAAATCCTATCTGAGCAATTAGACACAATGTAAAAATCGATGATTTCCACGAGTAATAATATCATAGAGCGATTGTACTAACAATTAAAATGATGCGAAATAAAAAACTTAAATCTATAGACCTTAATACTATTTTGGTTTATTTTACTGAGAAATATTTAACAAGAGATTCCATCATCGAATTTAATCCAATGATATGAAATGGAATCGGAAATGAGGAAAAGTCTGAAAGAGCCTTAAGCATTTACTAATTTGCTTCCTTAGGAAGAAGTATTGAATTTCAGTTTCTGTGTGTATTGTTTGATTGAATTGAACTGTGTATATAGTAAGTGGTACATCCTGTAGTACATAGAGTATTTAATATTTATAGAATTAAAGGATGTAATAATAGAGAAGTGTGCATTGGTATAGTTAGATTGGGATTGGAGGTGGGTAAAGGCCGTTGCAGTAGAAATCTCTCTTTCCCTCCATTTTTCACTGTCAATATAATTTCATGGGATTTGATAGTGTATAGGAGTAGTAGGGTACGAGGCAGTACTTATATATGTATAGGTACCTGCTGCTGCTACTTATTAAATTGTATCAATCAATACTCACGTCATGTGCGGATTTGATAGCCAAAAGTGAAAATGAAGCTAATATTGAAAATGTTGGCTGTTTTATTTTACTTTGCTTTAGGACTGGGTTTAGTGTGGGTTCCATTTCCATAGGATGGGAGCTGGAACTACTGGGAGATACTTACATGGATAGCAGATAGGCACTTGTAGTCACAATCAGTTCCGTTCAGTTCCGTCTCCATCAATTCACTTCGGTCGGAGGCAGGAAGATCAGCCGAACTTTAATTATAGAGACACAAATACACGGCACACTCTGTCTCTATGCTCACCGTATTTAGTTAGCTCCTATCTAGTAGTATGTTCATCATGCCTCTGTCTGTATGCTACATATTATTATATAGACTTTGTCCTTGATGGGCAACACACAAAGGCAGTAGGGAGGCAGTAAGTATGCTTATAACAACATAATGGTAGTTCTACCTATCTGTCCAATTACATCACTAATTTTACAACACAGTACACTAAACTAACTCTCTCACCAAGAAGCCAAGCCATGTCACGCCAAACCAAACCAAACCACATCCAATTAAAATCATTAGGGCTGAGTACAAGATAGAGCCCATGCACATCTACTATGTCTAAGCAATTCTTCTCTCCACTCCACTACTCCACACTAATGAATACTTACTCAGATACCTACTTCATCTACCTTAGTACATAATACTCTACCTCTACAATTACAACGCACATACTTCTTTGAATTTATTTAACAATGTATCATACATAACTGTCAAGATATCATGTAATAATACACGCTGGACATTATACCACAAGTATACTAATGGTAATTAAATTTAAATTGGGAATTTTCCTGAGGAAAATACAAAATAAGAAATTGTCCAGCTTAGCATGGTCTGTATTTTGATTGAAATAGTTCCCAAGTCTTGAAAGTCAGTGATGTTTTATTCTGTCCGTTGTTTTTCTATTCCAAGTTGGATTGATTGTGACTTATGTGAGTATTGGTTGGACATGGTTGACTAACGAAGTCTGAATGTACATAAGTATATATATGTATGTATAGTGCCGATGCATTCTCTAGTGATGATATAGGTGTGTATGTGTATGTATGGCAGAGTCTGTCGAGTACGTGGTGATGATGAGGGAAGTGAAGAGAGGAAGGGAGGTTCGGGTTTTTAGGTAATTGATTTGGTGTCGGTTCGTTAGCTCTCTTTTGGCCCAATTACCCTCGTTTGCACCCTTCCCACTACTCCATTCTACTCCAATCCACTCCGCATTCTCATCTCATATCTACAGATACTCCCTAACCATATCTCCTCTCACACTCCACCAAAACACTCATACACACACATCTTTCTATATTAAATATATATAAGCACTTAACTTACCCGGCTGAACGTTACAGGAATCGGGCTCCACTCGGCCGAAGGTGTAGCCCACTATATCCTTAATAAATAATTGTGTATATTTCACAGACTGATACCATTTGTCTCTAGTGTGGTTTGGTAGACTCTGTATAATGCATCTATAGGTATATCACGACAAACCACATGATTTCATATCTATCACATCGTCAAGTTATAGTTACACTTAATTTGAGTTTAGTTTCCTCCACTCTACTCCATTCACATAAGATATTCGGTTATTACTGGTTAGCTGTGGCCTGTTCTATGTTCGTCTGATGTGAATGTGCCGCAGATCCCTTCATTTTCACCGAATTTCCATCGTCATCATTATCATCATGCAGCCAGACCAAAACAGTGCCTCTCTCACTCTGCCCTTGCTCTATGCCCACTGTATACATACAGCTATCTACTATAGAAACTCAAAAAACTTATAATCATACAGATGTAGTTACACATGTTCCTTATACCTTATCATATATAATTCCATTTTATATTAGACCACTACCTAATATACTAAATCCTATAAATAGTATCCTTCGGATATAGTAGTCATAGAGTAAATGTAATGCACTCCACTCAGTCCAGTGTCCAGTAGTCCTATGCAATTCAATGAAATTGCAATGTAATCTCCCAAGCTACTTACATTACATCACATCAGAATGAAATGGGAGAGTCCGAGGCGACCGATAACCGCGATAACACGGCTCAATCACTCCCAACCCGGAATATCCCCGATACACAATCCCCTGTCCACCCTTAGCCAACTGAAAAAGTCAATATTTAATATGATTTAATTCTAGTCAACACAAAATAAGATTCTGATTTGATTAGGAATTAATATTTTGGATAATCAAATAGGAAAATATTCTAAGACATCTTAACACTAACCGGGATACTTGTAATTATTTCCTAGAAGGTTTTTTCCTACGAAGGGATTTTGTGTGGGATGAGATTTGGTCTTGTAGCTAAGTCTTCTATAACAGGACTGCACTTTACTATAGTTGACCACAGGATATTGACCATAACGTAACTATTTACGTTTGGCTACGATAAGATAGTTTTTCTTTTGTATGTTATTATTGTGGGGATATACATTTGGTGTGTGTATAGGGAGTTATTTAGCACTGGTGTAGTGCAGAGTCGGACTATTCATATATTGGTCATTGCTTTTTATTTGGACGATTGCTGCCAGTGGCAATTCACAATCAAATGAGTGTAGTGTAGTAATGTGCAGTGCAGTCAGTCCACTCCAATCACGAGATCAAAGGAAAAGGAGATGGAATATGAGTGACTGGGTTTAATTGGCTAAAGTATTCAGGCCAAACAAGGAAGCCAAACGAAACGTAACCAAACGAACACAGATACTGAAATCCTGCTGGTTCTTCTGGTTTGCCTGGATACAGATAAACTATGAATGTCTATTTCCCTGATTGTCAGTCTCTGTTAGTTAGTGTAGGCTAAATTGGGCTTCCTACTCCGCTTGAGTCTCAGCTCATTATAACTGAACGAGAATTTTATTTTTGACTACCTTTGCTTGGAGATATATTTTATAGTTACTTCTAGTTACTAATGGTCTACATTTTGATAAAGAAAAGTATAGTTATATAAGGAAATTAGTGTTAATAATATTTAACAGCTCACTGCCTTCTTTTACTCTACTTTCACTGCCCGAGGAAAGTTGGGTTAGCATAGTGCACTGCAGTATAGGAAGAGGTTACAATAAAAGATGTCCAGACGTATATCGTGTTATGACATATAGCAATAATAATTAAGCCTCTTTTTAATAAAGCAAAAAAGTTACTAATGCTAAGTAGTAAGTAGCACTATTAAGTGGAGCGCATTTCGAAAAGTTTCCACCACTTGTCATTTTCACTCTAGTACTTTGTTAATAGTCAACCAAGTTTCTAGCTCCATGACTATAGATTTCGATTTTGAAATGATAATACGCATATAGGAAAGATAATGGAAGTTAGTCATAGTGTAAGTATGCACTTGATTTTATTTGTGGTTGCTTTTTGCTTTCCATCTGGTTCGACTACCGAGAGAGTCGACTGTTGTGTGGATTCACAGCTGAGAACAGCATGGTCTGTGAGAGTATGAATTACCTTGAGAGCCAAATAAAGAGCTGTTGTAAGCAGAGCAGTTCTCAGCATTAATTTGTCTACTCAAGGCATATAATTAATTCTTGTGCGTATCTCTAGTGCTTACATAAGTGTGCTACATTTACAATAACTACTCCTTCCACCCAACTCACTCACCTAACAACCAACTTCTATAATTAGCCTTTATGACAAAGGAAGACAAGTGCGTATCTTCACTTCACTATCTCCCAACTAACTACGACTATTATTAGTTAGACTCTCTAAATACGCATATTATTATTCTCCTATGTTCTATATAGACCTATTGTTATTTGTTTATCAAAGTATTATCACAGTCTCCTATGTATTAAAATTCAGTGCACTCCTCATTATTTGTCATCTCTGCCCAAGACATAATTGTCAGTCTCTATATACAGAAAACTTTTGAAAAACGCAACAAACTCTTTTCGGCCTGTTTCAATTAACGTAGGGACAAGTTACAGATAGCGAATAATAACAAAGAGACTTGTGCTAACATTATACTAATTAATTTAATACTAAACCTGTAAAATCTGTGCAGGTTTAATTATTTCATATTAAGTGTCCTCACCTATGTTATTTGAATTATTAGAAGATATACCACAAAGAGTCTATATAGGTATATATGTTTGCTGTAGGTATTTGTACTTTAGCTGTGTATGTGGGAAGAAGAGTGATGCGAGCTATAATTTGAAGCACAAAGCAGACGGCTTTAATTTAATGAACTACTCGAAGGATGCCTGGAATAGTAGTTCACCACTACTTCACTTTAGTTTGTAGTAGAGTCAGTCAGTCAGTCCTATATGGACTCTTTCTTATCTCATTCATACCACTCTTATATGATAGAATATAAATAGAGGGAGACGGGACACAAGAGCCTCCGCAAATTAACAATGATGATACGAACTCTATTGTCTTATTGTGTTCTCTCAACTAATCGTAAGCTCTCACAACACTCAGAGTATTAATAATACCACGCTCGTCGTTAGTTGCTTGAATTTCGTTAGGCCAAGTCAAGTACACATACAATTAGATAGCTTATCGTCAGGTCCTCTCCAGTATATACCAAATAAAAGAGCACTCCTCTATGCTCCTTTAGTAACACTCGCTCCTTTCGTTCGATAAATAGTTAGTTTACGTGGTTAGTTAGTTGCATTATTCTCTTGGATTGGTTTAGTTTGATAAGCTTTTAGCTCTCCTCCTCATACAAATGAAATTAAACAACACACTAATATTTCCTTATAGTGTGCAGCGATGTTAGATTTATGGAATAATATTAGAGTAGTTACATCCAGCATGGAATATAGAATAATATTGATGCATTCTTAAGTAAAGTTTCTTCTTTTCCAACACAAGGGAAAAGAAATGAATTGACTTGAGCAGAGTGAGCGTGTGAGTGTCTCTTTTGATTTGAGTGCTCCTCGCAATCGCTTCGTCTCAACAAATCGGAAGTTCTAAAGTGCCAACCACAGCCGATGCTCCCACTAAGCCAAAACCTTTATTTTTCACACATTTAAGTGCATTATTATTGTTTGGCCTTTTATTGTAGAATCACCGTAAATATTAAACTAAGTCCCAGGATGGTTACAAAAGCTATTTTGCAGCTTAAATCTAATTGTTTAACTAAATATGCAAATGAAGGTATTTAATGACAATTTTTAAGAGGTTTTTTATAAAGAAATCGCCTTTATTTTTTAGGTAGTATGTTTGAGGTAAATAATCTGTTATCGAAAGAAAAGTGAAAATAGCAGTTCTAGTTCTAGTAGATAAATATTTGATGTGCAAGACATTACAGAAAGTTGTACGGTAGTCACAATTAGAAACCTTTTAAGCCGAAAGTTAGGATTTATAGGAATTTTTCAATTAAATCATCCTAGGAGTTGGCTGTGAGTTCAATGCATGCGAGAGAATTATTTTTAGAAAAGCTTTTAGTGAATTTGTCTTAAAGTGAGTAGTATTACGGTTCGTTTCTGTTGCAGAAATAAATGTAATGTATCCAATCTATTTATCTAATGCAGTGCAATTTTCCATCAACGTAATGGAAAAGTTCAGTTCGAAATTAATGACATCAATGTATAAGTATATCTTGTGTGATATCGTTAGTAAATTTACATGTGGATATCGCATTAGAGCATCCTTAGATGTCCTCATCTTATCATGTTGCAGTCAAGTGTATAATTTGTTGCAATTTAATGGCTAGAAAAGGTTTTTATGCTTTATCTGTTCACAAATCCATATAGTACAAGCATAAGATATAGATACAATACAAATAGAATGCGTAGAAAATTGGAAATAAATATCGTCTCAACTTTATACGGGAGTAGAAAAGGGACATAATGATGTAACTCGATACTTGCAAATACGCTTATTGTTAGGATAAAACAAAACAGACGAGGCATTTGAATTCTGTTCATGTAGATGTGGAGTGTCATGTCGTGAAGGAGAACTAAAGGCGAGTCCCGATTCAACTCCTCTGTCGTGTCCGTCTGAGATTCATAACGTTTGCAGTTGAAAGTAAAACCGGAGAACTCTGTTCACTTCACTCGACTTGACTTTGACAACTGAAAGCAAGCAAAGCTCGTTTCTTCATGGAAAACAAAACAAGGAGCGTCACTCAAAACTCACCTTAAGTCAACTCCTTACCTTACTTTACCGGGTACTAGTCATGCAATCCCCTAACTACATAAATCTGAATCTATAAACTCTGACATATGTGCCTGTAGGAAAAAACGCCTTTTTCTAGTTTTAAATTCCATTAATTGCAACAATTTATCTTACTAAACCCAATGCGAAATTTTAGTAATACAGATTTATTTATTTGATTTATTGAGTTTTGTTGACGATACCCCCTAGATCGTTAATACAAAAATCTTGTTTTATTATTCAATTAATTTAAACATGATTCCCGTAATTGTATCAGAAAGCATGCTAAGCGTTAATTGTAACTTCGCACGGAAATAATACTGTAATATCTAATATCTACATTAAGTTAGTTAATAGGTTTTGTAAGTACTAGTGTCTTCAAGAATACATGGAGTTGATAATTTTTGAATTGGTATGTTGACAAGCAGATAGATAGTAGATATCCTTTCATTTGAGCCGTGTGTAACTTTTCTTTCAACAAACGAACGAATGCAAAGCTATGGAAGACGAAGAGGGGAAATTCCTTGGAAATGTACATAGCATCTTAGGCAGTATGGAAAGGCAATAGACAATGGAGCTGGATATGTGTCTACAGATATTTCTTAAGTTTTTGTGTGTGGAGTTGTTAAATAAGCAATAATAGTAATGTGAGTGGAAGTAGTAGGGGCAAAGCAGTGCAATAGAATGTTCCTCCCTGAAGATTAAGAAAAGAGGACATGACTACATTGACAGACACGACCTCATGAAATTGCAGGTCAGGTACCCTCCGTACTTCATTCCGTATGCCATGCCTCGTCACATCATCATGAACGAGTCTCTAAAAGACCACATGGCTCATATCCCGTCTCTCTGTACTGTCTCTATAAGAAATATTATTATAACCTCCGATTCTATACTTTCTGCATTCGTTTTTGCTCTATTGTCCTCTAACTATTTATTGTCAATACAGAATGGAGGGAATGTTGGATACTTACAGTATAAGTATGCATGCATATGTTCTCTAAGAAGCATTTACTATAAATCAGTTTAACCAATAAGTACCAACTTAACTTGAGGGAGACACTCGAGATTCTGTTCTGTTGCATCACTTTGGGACAAATGGGCGGAAATGATGATCGAATGGGTGCAGCTGCTTCACTTCCTAATAAGCATTAGTCCCGCTTTGACCTTACCTACACTTACTTAACTTTACTAGGGATATATACTTACTTCTCCATTTGAATCCTCACTAACTACTATACTTAAATGTAGTAATCACTTTAAATGTTCTAACAGAAGTTAGGACGAATTTATCAGTTAGTGCCGTTTTATTAAATTCTTGACAATATTTTAATACCTTGTCAATTCATAAAATGCAGATAAGGCGGATTTTCACAAAGTGTACAGTAAAAACTGCTTATTTGAAACGTATAGTAATAGAATTTCATCAGCTATAGAAGCTTTGGAAAAAAAATGTGTATATAATTTGTCCACTGAATTTGTTTTTGTGAAGATGGAGGTTGTTTAGTAAGACATGGTAACGTGATAAGCGTGGCTTAGGCTTATAATATTGTTGAGGTTGTATAAGTTATAAGTATGAGATTGGAGTGAGAAGGCACATTTGGATTTTTCGCCCAATTGAGTGCTCATAAGGGTCACTGAGAAGACGGTGTAATCTGTGAGGTTGTCTCTGGTTGTCATCTCTTGCTCACTTTCCTCTGTGTTCTTGTGGGTATTTAGTAGTAAAGCAAAGACTTGGCTTAGGGCTTATAGGGAAGCATTATTAGTTGCCATCTTGCTCATCGTCAGTTTACTAGAGTCGAGTGAGCTTAAGATGGCTTAAGTCACAGAACCTGAATGTTGGATGTTGGATCTTGATCTTTAAGTTGTTGTAAACTAATATTATTACTTATGTACCCAAGCACAGTGTTGAGGGCCAGTCTAAAGAATCAGATAGGAAATTGCAAGGGTTGATGATTAATGATTGATTGCATAAAATGATGATGATGAGTCTACGAGATGTATAACTAACTGTGCTAAAGTTAACTTAAAATACAGGAAATGACTTATGAGGATGTATAGAATACTTCTGTAAATAAATCAACAAAGAACACAAGAAAGTTAATATTTCAGTCAGTTAGTTTACTAGTCAAAATGTGTGGAGAGACAATTTCTCTCTGACTGTTCGTGGTGAAATCTCGTAGAAGACTGATTACAAAAGCGTATAAAGCGTTGAGTTAGGTACCTCACATTTACTATTTATAGGAAAGCGAAGTACATAGAAAGTATAGGATAGCGTTGTTTTTATGAATGCATAATTACCCAAGCCAAAATCAGTCAACCAATCCTAAGAAAGGAGGTCATGGAATATTCTAGAACATTAGTTAAGATTTCCTATACAATCATATAGTATATAAATTAATCCATATAACATAAGAATCAAATATGTTGTGATATACGAATGTAAGGCTTTTGACATTGTTAC
>JABASH010001684.1:0-24396 GCA_019776445.1 Tomocerus maximus | reverse complement strand
GCGGGTCAATTGAATATCCCTCGCGCGGGAAAGACTATTGAGCCTTGTGAGCAACCCCGAAAGGAGTAATCTAATGCGCAAAGGGGGAAGTCTACGAGCACCTTTAGAGTGATCGGCTCTCCCGCAAGATATTTTTGGCTACGACTTTGGCAACCGAAATTATACGGCAAAAAAATGTAAGGCTTTGAAAACTGGGGAAACAGAGGTTGGTGTATGCTGTTAGACAACATGAAGAGGTCGTAACAACACACAACGACACACAAGGGTGTAGTTAGAACAATCTATCTTGCAGGCAAGGAAGCCTTGTCTCTCAACAGGATATGATGCTACACACACGTTACACGGAATTTTGCCACAATATCTACCTGTGTCTATCTATAATGCAGAGAGGTACAACTTAAATACAAACCGAAGTAGGCTATCACATTGACTAGAGAAACGGTCACTTCATGATATGGTTCGCTCACAGCTCAGTAAAATGATAATGACGCTCAGAATAGGTGTTGAGTAATTGGGGATAGTGATTCCATGCAATAAATATCTTTATCTATCCGTTTGAGCCCACTTCAATATCACATATATACAAAACGAAACGAGCGTGTGTATTCTCCGACTCAAATAAATCCATCCTACCGTACACATGTTCTTTCCTACTCATATTGCATTGCCTAATTTATGACCCGCAGAAAAATCCTATTTTCTCTGACACCATTTTGAGTTTCGGTTCCGACTCCGACACATTTATCTTGCCGCACTAAGTAATTTGTGAGCCAATATCCTTTAGTCCATGTCGATTGACTTAGCAACTTAAAGATCAACATATAAATTAAAATGGCTAAATTAACGACATTTTAAGTTGCATGTCTCCTTCCCAGAAAAATCCAGTACATTAATGACCTACAGTCAACATGGAATGTATTTTTTGTTTCCACGATTGATAAACGGTTATAGAATCAATGAAAAATAATTACAAAAATGTTCATCATTTCTAATTTCAACCGGCAAAAAGGTTTTTAAGATAAACATTCGTTTATCTTACTCATACCATATAATATAGACAGATAAAATATTTCCATGTTATATGGCCACTGCACTCTTTACTTAAGTATGTGCGTAAAGCTACAATTTGCATGTTATCAGGTTATCACAATAATTACTAAACGACGACGGTTACATTTCAAAGTAGCTAGTAAGTCCATGAGATAAAAAGCAAGTTGGTATATTTTAACAATGAAAGGATATTATAAAAACGCTTTCCGTCGACAGGCACTGCACCATATTTTCTACTTGATAAAACCATGCTGCAAATGCAATACAAAAATGAAATACATAAATAATAGCGTGCAAGCTTGTGCACTTATTTACATTATACTCACACCGGTAGAAATATTGAATTTTTTTTTGTAAGAGATAAAGCATTTTTGTATCGTAACGTAGCATCCACAAATAACAAATCAAATCACATATTATTATCATGGAATTTATGCTGGTTATCTATACTTAGGTACTTATAAAAATATGTGATATTACATATAAAGTCTACTGCATATTTACATGTAGCTAAAAACATTTTTTATTATCAATTCCATGTTTATGAATATACTCTTGAGAGAAAGATGCTTTCAAGATATGCTGTATAAATAAGTATATCCTTATATCAATATCCTGGTGATGCTGACTGTCTTTAGTGCACACAAGAACTATGACATGGTAAATAAATAAACATACGATAAAGGGTCAAAGGAGGATAGAATCACTTGCATTAATAACAGAAGAGAATTTTTGTCTTTGCTTGGCGCTTCAATTTATTTGTATGTATTATACAGTTTGGTAGAAAATTGGGGACATGGATGGGGGAGTAGAAAAGGAATAAAATATGACCAAGCAACGCAATGCGTGTCTTTTTCTGTCGTATCTAAAAGCACTACATCTGCTCTAACCTATGCATCCTACACTACATTGCATCTTATGTAATATTTATATACTTCAAAAATACACCCGACTTGACAATAAATTTTATACATCTACCTATTCACATAAATATAAATATTTTTTGGACAAAAACGAAC
The DNA here is from genome assembly GCA_019776445.1 of Tomocerus maximus. Taxonomy (NCBI): domain Eukaryota; kingdom Metazoa; phylum Arthropoda; class Collembola; order Entomobryomorpha; family Tomoceridae; genus Tomocerus; species Tomocerus maximus. The sequence goes on along the minus strand of JABASH010001684.1, from coordinate 22,327 downwards.
ATCCCATAAACTAGCGAAACCTCGTGTATCTTTTTCCCTCTAAGTTTCTACTTTATCTAGTCCTAAGAATACATGTCAAAGTAGACTACTTAGAATAATACGGCGTTAAGAACTCCACATTATTATTTAATACCTTATTAAATTGTTAGTGTGTATGATTCGCAGTTATAAAAAGGACTACATAAAGTTTTATGAGGATGAGGATATTATCTTTGGCTCTAAAATCCTAATTGGACATATAGTCTCACCAGAGTTTCTATTAACTGTTGAGTGCTAACCGAGGTTCTCAATCTGTATTCATGTTGATTACTTTATTCATGTTAGATAACCAGAATGGACAAAATTGAAATTCTTTCTTATGACTATAACTATCTGCACAATCTGCAGTACAAGAGAAGACTCTTTGGGCATACATACATCTTACTGAAGTTCAGTACATCTACATCCACTCTCCTCAGTGTGCTGCTTGATCGAGTCTACATAAAGTTTCTAGTTCCCCTGTGAATTTTCTTTCAGTCACTCTTAATCCATGTAATTGGTTTGGAACTTCTTAACTATCGCAATAGAAGTGTGGATAACTTCTTAACTGCTACTATCCTTTAGAGTCTATATCCTACTATTTGTAATAGTCAAGCATGTACAGAGATCCCAATTGAGAATTCACCCCGCTTACGACCCACAGAAGAAAAGGGTATTTATGTGGTCATGTTAGGTTGAAATTAAAACCATACAATAGCTGTATATAACGGCCAAAACAGCTTACGGAACAAATGCACATCGAAAGCAAAACAATTTTAAACCCCTTGCATACATTCATCTTGAACAATTGCACTCGACAAAAATGTTCAAATGAGCAAAGAAAAATTCCAAGCATTCCAACATTCAAACTTTACTGTAAATCATTAGGCTTAACTCCAGATGAGCGTAAGGGGTTTTAAAATCTCCAAAACGGAGAGTAATATATTTTGTCACGCAATATAACACCTTGACAGTCGTTTCTATGTATCTCTAGTATAAATCTGCCCAACTAAAACCCAAAATTAACACACCCAAATAAATTGAGTGAATGATAATAATGATCATTCTTCGGCATTTAATAATGTTCATTATGGTGACAATTTTGATAACCACTATAGTGATAAAATATTCACCACTACTTAACAAGGCAAAAACGGCGTAAAAAAGTTTTTATTTGTATAGTTTGCAAATAGGAAGCTTGAGTGTCAGATTTGATTGGCACGATGTGTTCGTCTTCGGTAGAATGAATTCTCTTTCTCGTTGTTTTAAGTTCTCACGCTGGTCTCAAGTTCTTTTGTCCCTGAGTAATGTATTATATAAGTAGAATAGTGAAGTAGTCTATCTAGATAGAGGATAATGACGTGCACATACATTGACTTCTTAGTTTCGTCCTGAACAAACTGACATTACTTGAAGTTGTTAGTCAGAAAGGTAGTTTGGTAGGAGGGGAGGCAGGAAGTAGTTGATTACAGTGCATGGCTAAATTCATAGGAGCACAATAGAAATAGAACTCAGTTTTATGGGAGATCACTACATAATGACGTAATTCTCACAGTCAGAGTTCATTCAATGGAATGATTTGCTCAACAAAACCTCAGAGTGATTTATTAAGAGTTTTACTTAAGGATTTGTGAGAATTATTTGAACAACATAATGTAATATCACAGATTCAGGAGATTGGTCACACTCGTTTTATATTTAGCATTACTCACACTACACCTACTGCTGTGCTGCAATTGCATGGGGTTAAATTTCCTTAGAAATATTTGGATTTGAAAAGGCAGTGCAACTGCACACTGCACTAAATAACTGCTTATTACTTAATTGAGATTTTTGACACATAACTGTGTGCATTGTATGTATGTAACTAAGGTTATCTAACAGCATGGAGTATAAATAGTATATGTAGGTAAACCTTTTTAGTGCCAAAAACTATGTTTCACGTACTATTGCAATTGAACCCAATAAATAGCGATATTCTTTCCATCAAATATTTTGAGTGTATTTCATCTGGATCCCGATAAACGAAACTAAGGTACCTACGTATATTATTTGCTTTGTAGTTGGTAATACAGGGGAAAAATATAAAACCCGGAAAGTGGGAGTTGAGATGAATACATATGAATCCATAATAACAATAACCCTCCTTAGGGGTCATATAAGTCATATTATTTAGACGAGGAAGGAAAGTATGAGTTGAGTGTTGGAAATACGAAAACTTCTTTTGAGAAAACTCAATACTTTACATATTAGGACTACATGTCGCGGTGTATTGGTTATTATTATGATGAACCGTATTGTGGGGAGTATTTGTACACAGAGAGAGAGAGCCTTTTTAGGAGTTGCACACTTATGCACCTCTACACTTTGTTTGGAGGAAGAAAGGAAATTCTGACGGTTGAGTAGCCATGTAAGGAGGTGAGAGAGCAAAGGAAAAAGAGGGAGCAACAAGACAATGGGGTAGAAACTAGATAAGTACACTTGAGAGACTCCATGCACGAAAACGAGAAATCCGTCAATAGAATATCAATTTTTGCAATTTTACTGGAGCTTTCCCTCGTCACTTTATCCAGTTATTTCTCATCCAGCTTTCCTCGCACGTAGCACAAAGTAGAATACTTTTTGCAAGTTTCCCCAACCTCCAAACAATTTCTGTGGTCTAATCTGTGAAAAGGCTGGAAAAATTATACGGTTTTTACCACACCCTGCCCTTAGCATCTCTTTTCATTTCACCCTTGCTTGGATTGAATCTTCTATTTACGTCTCATGTTCGACTTCACCTATTTCTCATCCACGTCTGTTTGTCCAGAAAACTATAAGTCTATGATGCGAGTAAAAATGAAAAACATGTCTACATAAAATAAACTACTCTAAAGTATCAAAGAGAACATACTGATTTTGAGATAAATAAAGTAAAGGTATGTTCTTTTATGGCAGTTTAGACTCAGCAATTCATTGCACCGCAACCGAGTCTCTTCCCAGCCTTCTTCATTCACAATCAGACTGTTACATATATATTTCACTCACACTAGAGCCACTTCAATTCAGTCTACTCTACTCTATTACTGTTTGAGGGTTACTCTTATGCCCTATCCAAATTACTCGGCATCCTGTGCAACTACCAATTTCTCCGTAGCCGAATCTCTCCGCGTCAGCATAATAAAGGCGAGTGCAATATTATCCAAAACTCTTGGGCAACTAGAGAGAAAGCCGACTATTTTCCCCACTTTTCAATGTTGTGCATACAAAATTGTGTCGGATAAACAGCACGGCGGAAGTAGTGAACAAGAGCAGTTCCATATCTACTTTTCTCAAGCTATATATAAACACAGTAATACATGGAACTCAATGCCCCGCAAAACAGCAAATACGCTACTGTGCTTCCTACTCTCTTACAAACATTAACAAATGGGCACGCCAATATGTACGAACGAAATAAATATCAGAGAATCTACAGCGATTCCGCTAAAACTACAAAATAACACACATTTCCCGTATTGCAGACTACATAGAGTTAAATCATGAGAGCCTCTAGTTATGTTTGCTCGCTCCCAAAACTCGGATCTAACCATTCACAATGCTAATGAAAAATGAAAGCAAGCTTTCTCTATTTATTTCAAGAATGCCAACACACATACACAACCCAGCAATTAATTTAAGACCGGAATCTCGAGAGTTGAAACCACTGTGAGCTCAAGCTCTGAACTCACTTCACTCTTAAGTGAGAGCACTGTAACTACCACCACCAACAAAATGGCATCAGACATACGACACATACTAACAATAACTATATGATATGTACACCAACTCGTCCCATTACGTTTTGTTACGTTACACCGATTTCAATGCCGCCGCCACCGTGCCGTGGCACTCAACTCTTCTCTTGTCCCTACTAATTGTGGCAAAAATATATGATATTAGCCCAAGCCAGACCCAACAACACATCATTCCGCATTTCCACTTCACTACTATCACTAACTAAATATGTAGTAGTCACTACCACTATATAGGTACTATCTGCACTGTGCTACTAGTCTACCACCGACACAGAGTCACAGACACAATTCTACGGACAAAACTTTGGATGGGAATTTCACAAGTGCCATATACATGTAAGTAACTCATTCAATGTACTTCTCTCGGCAAAATGTCTCCAGCAAGGAGATAATTCACTTTCTTTCATAGTTCAACATAACCAACAAAGGAAACAGAAACCAATAATAAAGAATTAGAACGTTGCCCAAGCGTATGTAAACTGAATGTCTTTGCTGAAATAAAATACCAGTAACATATATCCAATTTAATGTGGGTTACTACAACAAGAATCCTCTCAATGCAATGTACAAAACTTAGACCACTCTGCACAAAACCGAAAAGGAAAAGACGCCATTAGCTTCTCTATACCTACGCAAAATAAAGACTGAAGACGAATAATATTACTGCAAGGTAATTTGATATTTTTTCAAACACGTGCAAATGTTCATTATAGACTAACTCGTTGACCAGACTTATTTTTATGCAAATAATTCCAGGAATTACGTTTTTGACTTCTTTTACGAAATATCACATTTGCGTCTTATTGGTAGAAAAAACTTTAAATATAAAATATAAATCATACTTATTATTATATGGCATATATATAACTTTTATTTCTATGTAAAGAACGTACAGTCCGCGAAGCACAAATAAAGCCGTTTAGCCGTTTTTATATAACTTTTATTAGGAGTAGCGTTAAATAGACATATCCAGTTCTGAATGCCTACTCCAAATCGATGAGCATTTAGGTAGCTACTTGACACCGTAATGTTGGAATTAGTTTTGAGCCCAACTTACACCCATAATTAATGTTAGGATGCACAAAGTGCCGTATATTATCTGGAGGTTCCTTATATAATTAATACTTTCCTTCAGTATCTACTACGTACTACCTTAAATTTTTTGTAGGTCTACAATGTACAGCATTGCGGTTGATTGCACGTGGATGCAGTCCGAAAGTTTAAGGCGCAATAGGGTGATTAATATAGTAGGATGGTGTTTTAAGTTATAGTAGGTGTGTGTCTGACATATAAAGATTATTAGCAGGTAATGTATCTGTAGTTGATATAGGAGGATGGTAAAGTATTCATATCATGAGTATCTGTTCTCTCATGTTTTCCAAGTTCCAACTTCATCATGATTGATCCATTCCAGTCAGAATACGTACAATCCCTCCAGTTAAAAGACAATATATACAAAGGATGCTCGAAAACACAATGAAAAGTTTCTTGATAGGTTAACTATAGTTTGGAAACGTTGTTTCTTTTAGTGTGCACGAAATTAGAGCTACAAACTACAACAACAGTCAGTTTATACACCTTTGTGCCTGTGTTCTCGTTTCCATATATACTTTGCTTACATATCCGACCACTACTACTCCGACTGCACCATTACTACTCACCCAGCATTACAATAACAGAGAGCACGGTATTCATTGAATTCATAAAGGAACAAACAAACCAGGAGTAAATACTGCCATTACCATACACTGTAGTTTAGTTCATCCTTTATTCTTTCAAATAATATAATTTTACGTGATCTACTATGTGCAACGACAAACCTATAATAATATATGCACATAGGCTAGCACATACCTAATGATATACATTCCAGGAGAGTAACTCCATGTATACAGGTACTACAATTATGTACAATAATGTCCACAATCTACATGCACATAGGTATTATATTATATCTAGTAAATATTATAATCTAGGTCTTACTGCAACATAACATGAGTGATTGTGAGTGAGTAGTTATGTCGACGTTTTCCAACCTGAGTTCCCCAAAGCACAACTAGCGCATCGGTGTGAAACGAAAAGCTATTCTTGTCATTGTAAAATTGTAAGATAGTAAAGTAATGCTGCCATTCTACGAGGTTCCATGCTCACATTTTGCTGTTGCCGATAAAGTAGATACCAAATATTTAACAAGTGCCTTTCCGTTCAAAGCATACATAAAAGTCCTACATGTACATATATATAGAGTGGCTATATATATGTATGTATGTGTGTACGTGCCATTGTATAATAATATAATACGGACTCTGGCAATAATAGTAACCGTCTATTGTCCTTATTGTGTACAAAACGTAAAGTATTGCTAAGCAAAGCAATAAAATACAAAACCTATTCCTCCCATGCACGTCACGAAAAATTTCTTCTAAGAGACAAAAAGGATTCATTGTGAGTGACGCGTAAAATGCATTACAGTTTATTTTAAAGCGTGTAACATTAAACTTTTCTTTGCCTAACTAGGTTGCCATTGTAGATGTAAAATAAAAGCCATAGTAGTATCTAAGTAAGTGTATACAGTTATATCTGCTACTAGAATGATCCAATGCACTGCACGGCCAATAACAAACAAATAATGCCTACGAAAACAAGTAAAACGAGGTAGCTTTTAGGGCATCGTTTGTTTCTATTTACAATACGGCATGTAGAATATTGCGCTAATTTGAAGTGCATTGATTAGAGCGAAAGAATTATGTGATGATCCTGCTCTCCATTCACTGTCCTGTCTTGTTCATGTGAATTTATGGTTTTTCGTAGCCTTGGATGGTTTGCAAGTTAATGATTCCCCGCTCTCCGTGACAGATTTCTATAGAAGAGTTCATCTGCATGTAACGAATGGATATTATGATGCCGGTTGAAATGCAGACGAAAGTTCACTTTTTGCATAAAATGTATTCATGTCTAGATTTATGGCCATTATAAGTTACGTTGTGGAGTCACACAGTCAAATGACATTATACTATCCAATCATTCCGCTGACTCTTGTGTCTTGAGTGACAGTGCCCATGTATGTGGCCATGTATGTGTGTATTTGTCCAGCAGTAATTTTAATAGCTAATCATATTTCTCGCTATAAAAAATGTGTATGCTGCGTAAGCAAATTGCATGTCGAATGAGACTGACTGCATAAATCGAGTTTGTGGATAAAAATTCCTTGCCCCATTGCACCCATCCATGTGCGGACGGAGTAGTAGATTTACAGCTTACTTACTTAGTACACAATGAAAATGAGTATTACATAGGATGACCTCATTGCTGTGCTATTCATTCAGGCCCTGAACCACACAATCACAAACAAGACTAAGAGTCAAGTTACTTAATTTAACAGTGCCCTATGTACTACTATTTGGTTAATGTGCAAAACAAGAGACGCTGGTTCTCTATTATAACTAACTTGCCTTTTGGCTTTATTCAAATCCTATAGCCGTGCAAACACACATACACGTAGCAGATTGCTAGTTAGTTTAGTTTGCTAGAAGTAGTCAAGTGAATATAAGGCATCCTTTGATTTTGCATTTTCCACGGTTTTAAACATAAGTCTGGCTGAACTACAGACAATTCGCGCTTATTTTACAAGTTGAGAAACGTAATGTACTCAGGTATGTCTGCATGCATGCTCTGACTAATAGTATTATAGGTGCATTATTATATATCCAAAGACAGAACGCAACAGAACAGAAGGAAACCGATTTAGAACATTAATTCAGCTCGTCTCATCTCTCTCCTTAGTATTCATCCCACATTACAATTCACCTATGACTGTGCATATTATATTATAAGTCGTGGAGTGAATCGCTTGCATTAATCCAGTTCAGTTAATTTCCATTTGCTGACTGAGTACGGTGATCTGATCACATTTCTAGCTATTACGGTCATTTACTATTTACCACAGCTCTTTCTATTCAATTCTATTATTCTCCTCGGTACTTGCATGGAAATGTAATGTACTACGTCTGTAATAGCATACCACCCAGAAATGAATCTTCATAAAATAATACAAACTGTACAGCACTCTCTTCTATTATAATACAGAAATCACTTGCTACCCTTATCTATATATAACACTGTTTCTAATTATTGCAATTTGCATGTCTATAACACTCCGTGGCATAATCTAAAACACTATGCTCCGCTAATGCAAATCCATATAGTGCCCTATCTCAGAAAATTACAAATGCAGGTAGATGTACAATAATTTTGTAATAATGGACTGCCTACGATGTGTAATAACATTATTATCTACGTACTTATTATCTAGCTCTATTCAACGACTATTTCAGCCTTTTGGTTTCTTCTCCGACTAAATAGCGTGTACCCAAACTATTATTAAACACATACATACACACTTAAGTATATATGCACTGAAATGCACTGAACATTTGTGGAAAATATCTCCAAATTGTATTATTAGACCCTGGCACTATGTTTCCTGTCGAATGTAAAAGCATTAGCAAGAGCATTTCATTAATCATCCTTGATTTAGGGCTTTTTTAGTTTGCGTCAATACGCCGGGTTTCCTGCGAAAACCACAAATACTAGTTATACTATGTATAAATTCTTAATATTAGTCAGCCCAACTGCCTAGCATAGCTCCCGATTACAAATTATCTTTAAAAAAATCCTTCTAATAAAAGCCTAGGGAATTTATGTAAATGCGCATAATTACATCATAGCCATCAATTTACATTTATGCATTGTAGTAATGCATTTAGAAAGTCAACCATCACATCACTACTCCACTGTGGTCCGTGTATTTGAGTTTCAATTTAAACCTAGAAGGAGCAACATTAAGTGCAATGCAGAGTACAGTCATACCTAGAATAAAAATACAGTAAGAACTGAGCAGAATGATAATCCATGTAGAATTAGCATGATAAAAAATGTAGGAAACTTTTTAGTATATCTCTCAGTATTCTTGGCTGAGCTCATGCAATCACCCGTTGTACTCCACGAGAGATGACAAACTACACATACAAAATGGATCCAAATGGCAAGTACCTTTTTGGTATCTGTACCAGGTACTTATGCACTTAGTCACAATCAGCATTTCAATAGAAATACTTGGATCATAGCAGCGAGGAATATGACACTTTGTATGAATGAATAAGCACTAAGAAGAGACAGAAACTCCTAATTAGAACATTTAAAATGTTCTAACTGCTTTGGCATTTACAGTTTGCATTATAAGTCTCCGAAGAAGTAGTTAGTAGTCAAATGGTAATATACTAAATGAGGTAGAATTTAAGTAGAAGCTCTTAGAAGTTCCGTGCTTAAAGGTAGGAGAGAAAAGTATTTTCTGCAGGATTTTATGCCAATAGGTAGAATGGCAAATTGCATTTGTGTGTGTATACTACTGACTGTTGGCATTTGAGAGATATAGTAGAATGTATAGAGTCTACCATAACCCAGTTACCACTTAGAGACTTAGAGTAATGCCACATAGTCGTTATTTATCTGCAGTAGCTATGCAACGTGATGAATAATATATTGACGAAGTGGTGTGGTTAGGTAACTACATTTTGTACGTTTGCTATTTTCAGAGAATCACTTGAGCATTCAATTCACTTGTGTTTGTTGTTGACATTAAGGTAAGTATTCTCTATAATATCTGTGAGTAGTATCTCTCTGAATTAGAGATATGCGGATAGATATCATAAATATCATGTTTGTAGTATCTGGCATATCTGGTCTCTAAACAGGTGATAAAATTGAATTCCAGCTTCCAATTCTCAATTAAGCTAACGGGCTGAGCACAATAATGATATAGAAGAGATGTAATACTTTTACATATAAGAAGACGAGGCCAGATGCAGATGTGTCCATTTTTATGCGGAGAGTCTGCGTCTGCCTACCTGTATCAGTCTTAGGTAGAATAATTCAATCAGAAAATTTGCTAGCAAATGGGGGCCACATTCTCAAACGTTACAGAATATTGCATAGAGCAAGATAAGTAAACCCAGAGATGCAAGATATGTACACGCATCGCATTTGATGCTGAAAGTAAAGGGTAATGCTATACCTTTTAATATAAGGCTCAGGTATACGAGATAACAACAAGTCAGCTCTCAATGCAAGTTGTCTGTTGTTTGTGGTGTGTAATAGTAATACCTAGATATGGACGGGCAATTCAAGTCAGGCTGACTAACCGTAAGTTTTTTTAACTGAAGAACAAGAAACATAAAAAGGATTTTGTTGACTAAGAATTGCGCGCTGCTCCTATGGGGTACACTCAAACATACACTGCAACATTATACGAGTTATCCACGGTAAAAGAGTGCAAGACACAGAATCAGAACGGGCGAGGAGTACTTACTACTACATAGAATGCACTAAAGTGGGTGGACAAGGTAAGATCGCCGGAGGATCTTTTCGTTATCGAGTAAATACCTACAACAATATAAAAGAACAGACGGATGGCAATGAAAATCCCAAAGTCTTCAGTTCACAGAGTGGAGTGTCGCACTGGATTCTAGACAGGTAATACTAATACAATACAGGTGTTAACTTTGAGGAAACCATCCCTAGCCTCCCACTGCAGTCAACGACCTAACTAATACATGTAAATCAGAGTACACAGGTCACGGGAAGGAAATGGAGAATTGGAGACACTACTTAACTTTAGGGACCATAGTATTATAGTATCTTTTATATATCTATAGTAATCGCCCGCATGCCACTTAACTTGGCACTATATACTACGTGTATACTGACTGCACTCCAAGAATATTTTACATAATGAGAAAAAGAATGCTAGATTATACACTATAGCTGTATGTCTCATTTTAAAAGTGGTTTCTGTCTGTCTTACCTTCTTGAACGGACAGTCCGCAAAGAAATGATAGAGTCAGAATACAAATCCAAGAAATTGAAGAGACACCCATTATGCTACTTTTCGGTAGTCGTCAATTTTATTTACTAAATATTCACTATTTCACATCACTGAACTTTTCCCATTGAACTGTCAACTGTTGACTGTACTTTTATCCTTTTTTTCGGTACAAAACGACCGAAAAAATTATTAACAACACTCACTTGTAAACTACTGATTAAAACACCTGTCCTGTTTTAGTTCCTAATTGTACTAATAATGGAACTTGGTACGAAGAGCACAAATTAATATTCAAACTTGGAAAACCACTAGAGTAATAGCAAAATGTCAACGTTTTTAGATAATGTCACTGTGTAGGTGCTGATTATGATTTTTTGAATTGATTTGTATTTTCACATTGTAATTTCCGTTATTGGACACAAAAAGTTGAACACAGAAATATCTCATGTATTTTGTATCTATGTACGTCTGTCTGTGTGCACCGCTCTCCAACACTGTCGAAAGCTAACTGAGGACGAAAAAAGCCGTCAAGATGTTTCCCTGCCTGTCTTCCATGAGTTCCATGCCTCAAACGGCTTGTTGCTGAGCTTTCTACACTCAAGCACACTGTCTATGCACAAGTAGCACAACCAAACGTAGAATGCACAGCAGAGTACGGCCAACAGAAAGCACACAGAGAAGAGGCCACAGCTACAGAGGGAACTGACAAAAGACACGGCAAACCAAACCCCCCCCCTCCCCACCCCATCTGTACTGTGTTATGTATTGGGATAATCACTTATACTAATAAGATAGGAATGGCGTTTGTGACTCAAGCAAATGACATCACTGTGTTTTGTTTAAAATAATTAATAATAATAAATTTATCTATGACGTCATTTCTCTGTCATCTTCTTGCACTTTGTAGTTCGAACTATACTGCAAATTTTGAGTGACTCTTTAAAGGCTTATTAATATGCACATTAGTCATTGCAACAGTACATCCTTTAAAAAAGAAAGGAAGTCGTCCTGCTATGATGCATCTCTATGCAGAATCCCTACACGTAGTCATCCCAATTTCATCTACCAACCTTGCTCTTCCTTTTACGTTCAAGATTGTGCAATGCTTATAACTTATAACCCACTTTATGTATGAATCTCTTTTATATGCTTCAACTACCTTTTAATAAACGTTATCGCTCAGAAAGATTTTTATGTTACTAATAATAGACTTTTTTATCTTTAATTCTGATAACTCTTTTGTATTTAGTAAATGAGTGAACATGGTTGTATATTGTCCATTTTTATTATTTTATCCATCCACTTGGACAAAATTGGATAGATTAAATTTACATGAAAAACATTGAAATATTGGTTTTATTACCACTACCCTAAAATTACGTCGATAAAACCAATTTTGTCCAATTTAAACCAATATTTCGTCCACAGCAACCCTGTGAATGAATGTGGTTGAATATTTCGGTTTGGGATCTAATAGTTTCTAAGAGTGACCTATGATATGATGCTATGATTTCGATTGTTGTATGAATGAAAAGATTTTTTGAAATGGTCTCAGTATGCCTCTATCAGTATGGAGAATTGTTTGATTGTTTGATATTGAATGGGCATCAATAGAATTTGACTTGAAAATGCCATATTATAATCAGTCGGCATTGCTTTGGAGTTTGTAGTGACTGGTGACATGAAAGCTTCACATTATAGCACAGCAGGATACAAAACACATTTCAATATATCCGATAGCTTGACGAGTTTATTCACAAAAACATATCGCTCGCTTATAACGACGTCATAGAACGATACCTCACTCTTAATAAGGCTATGGACAATGACATATTAAATTCTCAATCTTCATTTGTTTTTCATTACTTTTCAGCTACCGGTCATCCCTTCTCTAATGACGAATCAATGTGCATTTTGAAATGCTAATAAAACATTTAAAATCATTCTAAGGCCGTGACCATATTATCCCAGTCCAATAATTTATACGAACAGATATTAAGCATGGACATGCGACAGACAGTAATAGTACAAAGATTACTCAAGATTAATAAATTCTTAAACTTACCAAATAATATCGATACACATCTTATGACTGGTCGTCCACTTGCCAACAGAGAATCGATACGAATTACAAGTGAATTATTACCTATCAGTCAATTCAAACCTGCTATCATGATTAATAATTATTTAATCCATCAATTTTTGAGCTGATATAATTTTGGTTCAATATCCAGCTCAAAGTTCTTCAATGTCGAAGGAGTTGAATATTAAATTTTGTTTAAAAACCATTCAATTTCACCAACCAACTTTGACATGGCAATTAAGTTTGCCCTCGCTTACAAAATAAATTCATCCTATTCTCTATTTCTAAATTTTGGGATAACATTATTTGTGCAAAGAATAAAAATTTGACTAAATCCAACACTGATTGCAATTTGCAATTACAATGATCATACTTCATCACGCAGGGCCTCCAACGAGATGGAATTCGTAATGTCTAATTAAGACCGTTCTATATGAAAGTGAATTGATTGGATTAAATAACAAAGGGAGCATACTCCAATGTAAATTGGTATCGAAAAATAGAATATTTACTCCACAATAGACGCTAGGTAATGAGAATGTACATTAAGAATTTATAGTTACCCCAAGAAGCACCCGTCTTTTAGCTGTCCCCTAATTATCTTTCAACCGCCAGACCACCACAAGTTCATGCACAAAGTTCAAAAACTATTTTTCATGGCATTTTGGAGAAATCCCACTTTGCCATACTTATTGCACTGCAATAACAAACCGTTTAAATTTGTGGATATGAATTAATTTGAAGTTTTATTCATTCATGTTTGATGTATCTCATACGAAATACAGTGTAGCAGTGTTGGTTGTCTGACGAATGCATACGTGAATTCCATTTAATCGTTTTCACGACAGTATAATCGACCCGATCTTTCCTTCAAAAATGTCATTAACATTTCAATGGAGTTGAACAACTAAGGAACAGAGGTAAATGATGAAGATCCTCTATAAGAAGTAAAGTTTAATCAATTTTTCTCATATGCCTGCACTTTGTGCCTATATAGCTACTTTTCAGTTGAATTACTAATGTGAATTTCTAACGGTTTCTCAGTTTTCTCAAATGTCTTGAAGTAAGTCATCAATATATAGCATTGTACATGGAAGCTGATTTGGAGATTAAGTATAATGCAGTCATTATATTTCAGCTCGTATCTTTTATTCAGCAATAATTAATGTTCACGTATATGCATTTGTAAAGCATTAAGCATGTGTGCGTTAACTTTGGCCGTGGCTTGTACAGGAAGCAGACCACATATTATGATTTAATCAATTCTGTCCGTGTGCGTGTCATTCACTTACCGAACAGGTACATTCATCTACGTAATGCTTTGTCATACGTTAGTTTTAAGTCTTAAGTCTAACGAACTGACAATGAGAAGACATCATAACTTTCTAGAGCATTGTCAAACCTCCGAGTAGCTAAGATATGTGGATCTTAACAGTAACGAATGAATGACATAATGATGTCAGGAAAATAATGTTTGGTTGGGCAGATATTTGGATTTCAAATGGGAAGGCTCGCAACAGCCATCAAGTTGTTGGCAAATCCAAATCGATATTAGAACTATTAATACAATACTAATGTCAATGCGTTTTAAGGTCTGATTGCCATGCCAAGATGAATGCAACGACTTTGGTAGATAAGAAATAAACACTTTTTCATATTTTAGCATGCCATTCAGAAAAGTTTCATTGTTATAGGGTTCAAACTGTGTAAACTGTTCTTGATTCTAACTTCAGAAGTGGGTACTACATTTGAAGTCACTTGATATAATATAATTATGCATTGAATGTATAATAACAAATGAATTGTGGTATAATATCAAATATTACAACATAAGGTAGTTACAATGTCTATATCAGTGTATGTCCATGGCTATACCTATGTCTGGTGCCTTACGACTCATGCCGTAGATATTTATTTATATTAATTTATTTTAAAGATGTATATTTTCATTTCATTTTATATTATAATTTTCTGCCTTTTACTTCAATTTCTAACTATTTTGGGCTTTGATAAAGATTAGAAATTAAGCAGTATTCTTATAAAGAAATGTTTACGGAAATAGCATTTCATGGTTTTGTTAATTATATTAAGTTCTACAGTAAAAATAGCGAATAAAAAAGGTAAAATGCTAAATAGATACTTTTGTAGGGTAGGTAATATTGGAACTGTTTGCATGCAAATAATAAGGTTATCATACTTAATCTTGGATACTGATCAGAAATGAAGTAGCAGGTCTATTTGAATGTACATATATTTAGTTATTGATCGATTTAATACTTAGCACAAGTATAAACCAAAAGTATAGTAATTTTAAAGTACACTGTAGCGAATCTACCACAACCACGAGATAGGACATTAATTGTTGTATCATATAAAAAGTTGTGTTTAGAATTTAGACCCATTGAAATGATGGAATATTTGCACTGTGGTGTGATAAGTTTCATGGAAAGAGGTTACAGTCAGCTAAACTGATCTTCTAGGCAGATTAAGTCAAACAAATTGGGTTATTGTTAATTAAATGATGCAGTACTATACTTCTATGAAGAATATCGGTTCTATAATATCTGATTTACCTAGATTAATATAAATGGGTTTCACAAAATTCCGCAGATGATGAGTTTTCTTGTACTAACTCTAACTTGAGAACTTTTTATTTCACCTTCAGTTCAAGACTTCAAGTCAAGACTTCATCCAAATGGTTACATAACATAACTGAGTGGATATGCCTCTGTTTTATTTAGAAGAGTGCTTAGTGTTGCTGCTCCACACTGCTCAACCAACCCATTTAGTAGAAGACAGTTTGCAAAAGGGTCCCAGAAATTCAATATTGTTTTCAGCCAAGCGGTTCTTAATAAATGTCATTCCACATTTCCACTGCTTCTGTAAAAATGATTACTTGTATGTGTACTTATTACTTGTGCTATCACAAAGATTAACTATAGGAAAGTTGTAGGTACAGGCACATTTTATGTAATCAGTTGTATTCTAGCTACAAAAATTTTGTGACTTGCTGTAGGTTAACTTTCAAAGTGATGTTTTACAGGCCTCGGGAGATATAATTGTATTATTTACTGTTTACATCTCTGAATTCGTGGTTATAATGTAGGTATATCTGTAAACACCCGGAATTAGTAAGTTCCAACTACTTATAGGCCAATGCGAATGTACTATATTAGTTATACAGCCATGAAGCATAATATTAGCATTATTAGCTAATTCAATTTTATTCCTTATAAGCAAGTTATTAGTAAAACCTCTATAGGACATGTAAAAGAAAACTAGAGAAATGGAGCATCTCAAACTCATGGAGCACTAAAATTTATCTCATTTCAGTCAACTCTGCTGTTTTAATGAGTTTGTAATTCAATCGCAAAATTAAACGCTGAAAATGACTGTAATCATTTCAATTTAAATGTAAAATCTTCAACTTCGGCCAATCTAAGCTACGAAGATATGCTGACAATGTCAAAAACTAATCTTTCTGATCAAGCATTCATTTTTTTAAATTCCGTCAGCTACAAGAACTCTGGAGATTAAGCATGGAATATTTAGGTGAATAGAAAATGTCCATATTATACTGTAAATGTCTATTCTAATTCTAACTAAATACATAGAGAAACGTGAAGTAAGTAAAATATCGCTATTTTCGCTGGTTAAAATTCTTCGGGGAAATTGTCCAGTATTTGTCGTGTACTCAGGCGTATAGTAGTAATTCCAAAATAAACAAAAGTTATCTGTATTTATTTATTAACTTTACTGGGTTTCCGATAAAACCTGCTGACATCTTAAAATTTTTGACAGGTTACGCTGAGTGGATTAAACCGGTAGACAAGCCCGATTTATTTGTTAAGGAATTAAGTCGAACAAGATTTCAAATAGAGTTGTTGCGATGACAGTTTCGTGCTTTACGTCGGTGTACATCCCTGTCTCAAAGTAGAAAGACACAATAGCAAACTAGTATTTTTGACGATTACATCGTAGGAAGGTACGGCTAGAGACGCGAAGATAAGTTGAGTAAACACAGTACGACCAAATCGTCTGTCATATAAACATGGACAACCATAAATGGACAATTTGTCCTAACTATGGCCGGAACGTAAACTTTGATAGATACGAAGTGGAAGTGACCTGGTCACAGTTCTCGTCTCAATGTGGTCTTTATTGCCCATAGAAGTATGGCTCTGCGAGATATAAAGTAAGGGTAATGGGATTCCATAAATAGAAATGCACAAATGCATAGGTACAACTCAACAACTCCCACTTCGCCTTAGTCACTCACAGAGTCAACAATTTCCTTCCCAATAATATCAATATCCATATTTTACACATCATCATAATATCAAACATAATTATTGAACATCGACTATACATACATCCCTAAAATAACATAAAACCGACTGGCGATTAAACATACTAACTTCTACTCCATAAAATCAACCAGCTCAACTGTGTGGCATAGTAACTTGGTGATTTTATCATCAATAAACCACACAGTGTCAATTATGTCTTGCTCCCTATGGTAGAAAATATATTCAGACACATGGTCATGTAACAAAAGCAGAGGATCGGGTGTGCCGTAAATGCCACATGCGTTAAATGCCGTATACTACCATCTACCACCATGCCATTTACATAGCTCCTAATGAGCAACAGAGAAGTACCTTTGTACTAAAATATTCTGCAAATATTTGCCTGATCTACCTTACAAAAATTACTGATAATGACAATAATGACGTAGTTTGTTCGGAAAATTTGAGGCATCCGAAAATTCAAAAATGCCATATTAAAGCAGGATAAAAATTATTAGCAGATTATTAATGTTCAATACTATTTGTATGTATTTTATTGACTTTATTGGGTTTCTCAGACATAACAGTCTATTACAAAAAGGTTAATGTTCAATACTATTTACGTGCAAATATCTAGGAAAATTCTAGTCGTAGGAATTTTCTATCTAGGAAAATTTTGGAAGTAGAAACAATGGTACTACTTAGAAGGTGTCAATGTACAGTTGACACAGTGTATGGTGTATTGTGCATTTTATGCTCCGTACCATTTTAATGTCCTTCGTATTTATTCAATGCTTATTCTGAAAACGTACTTCAAGTTTCCGTTAAGTACCTTTAGTCAGCACTAATCACACATCGTAAGCCAACTACAACTGTTGTAAGTATATATATATATCATAGAATTTCCATGAAAAACTTATAGAACATAGGTACTGGTGAGGCATCCATATACCCCCGAATACCATTTTTTCACGATTTTTGCCTTTTGAAAAAACAACGAGAACTCTACTAGTACAACCCTCACTCGGGCCCCTGAAACTTGAATTGGTGCATTTTGAAAAATGCCCTAGCCCCCAAGGTCTTTTTTACTATCTGGATACTCAGTGAGATTATTCTCCCAAATATTCATCAAAATACATCAAACATGCCACTTGAAATATTTCTTGGAAATAAATAGGCGAAATGTTTGAAATATTTCCCGAAATATTTCGCATCCACTTTGCATGAAGAATTAAATATAAAGGTTACATGGTAATTTCTTTCAATTTTCACTAGACATAAATTAACTGCGCATACCCATACACATGCGCGTTGCATTTAGTATTTCAATTTTTCAAAAAAAAGTCTGAAATACATTTTAGAATTACAAATTATTGACGATCTATCGTCTACCCAGTTTTTGTTAAATTGTGGAATATGTCCTTTTCCCCGTACAATCGAGAATTCTTAAAATTTTACCAAAATATCTAACAAAAAAGTTGAAAAGTTTAAGAGAGATCCACAAGCGCTCGCCAAAACTCGAATTCTACGAGATGCCGTACTAGTCGCAAAGAGAAAAGGGAAGCTTGCATGCACCTCCTTTACAACATTTCCGCTATTACCCTGTTAGCCAGCAGCCAGCTAACCATGCAGTAATTTTCGAAATTTATTTCCGGAATAACTCCAGTTCTACTATAGTTACAGTATCCTACAAGGATTCAAAAAATAGGTAATTTCTTAACTTGGGCGCAGTAGTCTAGCGGTTTATCGATATCTGCTCCGTGTCAACCGTAGTACAGACAGCCATTGCAAACATATTTGTAATTAAGTACTGGAATAAAATTTTGAAACTTCGCTAAACCACTAACCCCCAAATATTGTTGGCTTTTTATGAGATATTGCTTGTCTTCGTAGCGTAAGCTCTTAAAATATTTTGTAAGGACTCCTTGATATTAACGGATTTGGACGGTATTATGTCTATGAAAGAATATACTCAACAACTTAATTTTGGATGTTTTCCAGCACATGTGGAAGTATAAAAATCACTCGCATTTGACGGTTATGATTCACCCTGAATTGTATTTTAATATAAAGCACTACTGCAGGAAAAACAGTAGTTCATCCCGGTCGGGTAAGGTATCAAAGCATTAAGCAAGCCGTAGTACTACGAGACAGTAAACGAAAACTGCACATAATTCGTTGCTGTTTTCGATAACAATTAGCTGACTTATGGGAAAAGTGAAGGGCTTCATTAGATTTAAAGCTAAAATATCGGTTATTGGATATTTGATGAAATAGGATTTTTAAGTTTTAATTTAACAATTTAAACAATTGACGAATTAATGTTACAAAATGGAAATATTTTAGATGATAATATTCGGACACAGACCCACTTGCAGTGATCTTCTTCAATAATTTCTGAAAATCCCTAAAATCGTCTGCAGATAAATTTTGGGGACAAGCCCCGATAACTCGTAAAACCCGATTTTACCCGACACATTAACTTGCATCATTTTCATGTTATATGATAGTTGTCCATGCCAGATATATGTAGTTTTAATTTTGACTGATATTTTCAGTACTTTTGCGTCAATTTCAGGATTACCTACTTCAATTTCCATTCAATTTAAAATTTCAGTTAAAGGATATTGTTGCTTCAATGCTTCCATCTTCCATCCTAATGCTACTTATCAACAATTTAAAAATAGTAGTCGTTATGTTGCAGTCAGTTTGTGCATTCGGAAAGCTTATACACGTACTAGTAAGTTTATACATTAATTTTATTTCTAAATTCCATGAAAGGCTCAATAAGAGGTTTTACGGTCATGTAAGCCACTTTTCTGACAGATTTTGAGGTGCAGAATTTGATAAAAATATATTTAAACATGTAATCTGATGGAAGGTATTTAGTATAAGTATAAGCTTTCCGAATGTATAAGCTTTCCGAATGTACAAACTGACTGCAACAGTTACACTAAAACGATTACATACTATATAGCTGCTCAATGTTGCTATATAGAGATTATTATTAGATCTATAAGGTGTCCCAGTCTGGGGGTTTGCAATTTAAAAATTCACTTTTTTCACTTGTGGAGAACAAATCCTATGATTTGTTCTCCACTACTTGCTCCATACAATACAAAATAGGGTGTTACTATAGGTTATAGGATTAGTTCTCCAGAAGTGAAAAAGGGAATTTTTAAATGGCAAACCCCCTCACTAGAGAACCTCTTACAGCCAATAGTAATCTTTATAGCAACCTTGATAGCTGCTGTCATCACCCTGGGCTTTATGGGTTTTTTGCTTCTCAACCCATAATATGAAAAACAACGAAAACGTAATTGAGAAAATGGTGTACTCCATTTTCTGGACATCCTTTTCTTACTGCAGCATTTCTTTTTAATTTTTATAAAATTTCCATTAACTATTAACTATATACCACTTATAAAAATTACCAAATATTATATTTATTATAATGATATCACTGCACATGTGTACACATTTCTATTTTGGATAAAATGACAAAAAGAGAAAGTTTCATGCTTTCCAATTTTATTTACACAATATGCCAATAAACCAAATAAAATGATTGGTATCCCCGCATACCCTGATAGAAAAGCCATAAAAAATGAATAAAATGATACTACTTTGTAGTTAAAATCATAAAATGGATGCAAGCAGAACATTCATACTACCGAGAAATTTATTACAGCCTCAACAAAATTCATTGCTACTGCTCGAGCTACATGATTAATTTGTATACCATACTACATTTTTGTATACCTAAGTAGTATATTGCCATAATGTTTCATGCTGCTTGCAAACTTGCAAAACATGAGTTGTTTCTACTTAAAATGTTTGACATGCATTCAATTTTTTCCTATGATGGGCAATTTAACAATAGGCGGTCAGTTGTAAGCACCGTTTGATGGATAGAAAAGTTTGTCATCTGCTCTCATAAATTCTAGGATAAACAAAGTAAAATTCTGCTATTTCATCAGATTATTGGACTTTTTAGCTACATACTCATTTCAAATCCATCCTGCAGATAAATTAAAAATATATTTCAATTTTAGATGACTATTTAGTATTTACCATTTGACACAAGACTTTTAAATTCTGATACGAAAAACCCGGACCATTATTCTCGTGCATTGAATAGCCGCATTATGAATTTAGACGTGGAAGAAAAGTCGAAATTCGAAAAGTGTGTGATTGAAGAAGTATCATCACTTCATGCCTCTAGAAATAATTTTATCACACTGAAAAGGGCTACCTACCTCTATTATGATGACGTTACTTGACAGATGGGTATCGCTCAATTTCCTCGCAGTGCCTAATTAGAAAGAAGTTGAGTTTTACGTAGAAGTACTAGTACCTAATAGTACCTACAGATATTCTGTGAACATAACATGACCCGTGAACGTGAAGAGTGGGGATATTGTTGTGTGGAGCATATTTTTAACTTGAAGATAGGGCCACTATGGCGTACGTGAAGGAAGTCATATATTAATAGAAAGTATAATGCAAGTTGGTCTGAGTATGGGGAAAAAGGTAATCACGAAGTATGGGACAACGCAAGGAGGGAATGAAGATGTAAACATGTAAACCCTTATGGAAGCAGAGAACAAGTACCATGAATATTATCATTATGGTGAAATGATGAATAATAAGCTCCGTGCTTTTGTATGAAGTGAACCGTCAGTTACCTCTGAACTGAACCGGTGCGGTGTGTAATAAATTGTGGACTGGAAAGAGACAAAGTGAAGAAAATGGATGATAAAACAGTCTTCCTACTTACTTCCAAGACAACCCTTACTTTCAAGCATTTTAAGAATAAGCACAGCCCTTTTCATCTACATTCCCTATTGTTGACGTAATACTTCTGCCAGTGGCTGAAATCTAACCAAAGTCAGACACTAGACTTAGACACTTATTTATTCTATAATATACAGAAAGAAACTCAAAAGGGTGAGTTGGTTCGCAGACCGTAAACTTCATTATATTATATGCTACCTCGTTATTGGAACTCTTGTAACTTGACAAAAATCTTTTTCCAGTTTTTAATAGTTTTAAGTGTTTAAATATATTATTACAAATTTTCTAACTGTGGCTGTTTGCAGATTTTTGATACCTCTACTAAAGTAAAATTACATAAATAAATTTTCAAATTTAAATACTATCTATTTATGTTTCAAATAACTCATTTTCAAAAAATGTTTTAGTTTTTTAAACAAGCACCTACGATTTATTTTACTTTACTGGTGTACGACGAGGGACTTTATAAATTTTCTTAACG